>CM059308.1:5321086-5383586 GCA_030340665.1 Neosalanx taihuensis
CACACACACACACACACACACACACACACACACACACACACACACACACACACACACACACACACACACACACACACACACACACACACACACACACACACACACACACACACACACACACACACACACACACACACACACACACACACACACACACACACACACACACACACACACACACACACACACACACACACACACACACACACACACACACACACACACACACACACACACACACACACACACACACACCTGAGCAAACAGGTAGTTGAGGGAGGCAGCGTCCAGGAGGGGGGTCCCCTCAGGGGTCTTCTGGGGGCTCAGGGGACCCCCTCAGTTTGCTGATACAGTGTCTCCACACAGGAGACTCTCCCTCACTGGTGCCATGCCAGTTAGAGAAGTAGAACCTGAGAGAGGAGAGAGAAGAGAGGAGGAGAGAGGAGGTGAGAGGATAGAGAAGAGGAGGAGAGAGGAGGTGAGAGGAGAGAGGAGGAGAGGAGAGAGGAGGAGACCTCAGTCCTGCTGTGGTTTAATAACAACTGAATAACAGGAAAGACGACGTGTGTGTGTGTGTGCTGGGGTTTGGGGGTGGGTCTCAGATGGTACAGAGAGGCCACACACATCCACACACACACACACACAACAAAGTGTGTGTTCCCCATCCGGTGTGTGTTCAGTAAAGTCAGTCTTCCTCTGTCATGCTGCATGGCAGAACTTCCTCCCCAGGCGGGTGAGGGGTGGGGAGGGTGAGGGTGGGGAGGGTGATAGTGGGCGGGGCAGGGTGATAGTGGGCGGGGCAGGGTGATAGTGGGCAGTCTTACCGGATGCGGTAGTGCAGCTTGATGCTGGTGTCCTCACTGATCTTGAAGATGTGGTTGGGGGGGTACCAAAGATCTCTGCTCTCCTCATACAGAGCAAACAGGTTGCAGCACAGGGGAGAGATATCTGGGGGGGGGGGGATGGGCAACCAATCAGGCACTGAGACACACAGTTACTTCCTGCTTCCTTAATATGTACAAGTAGTTCTTTATGAAGAAAAAGACAAACACATTTGAGTAATATCTCGATCCATTATGGCCGAAACCTTCACAAAAACATGCTAACAATTAATGATTAAATAGAGAACATATTTTATATAAATATCCTAATTTCAACACCCAGCCACAGGTAGCTAGAGTTAGGCTGCAGGGTCAAAGGTCATCAGGTCTACAGCTCTCACTCCTTACCATCGTAACTGTTCTGTTGGCAGAACTGGTCTGTTATTTGCTTAGGAACCTTTGTACAATGGAACACTGCTGGACAACACAAGCAACTCAAAAGCTCTTAACAATGAGTGTTGCTGCGATGCAAACTAGCTCCATTTCTCCTTTATTTCCTTCATTCCTTCATTCCTTCATTCCTTCATTCCCTCCCTCCCTCCCCCCCCTCCCTCCCTCCCTCCCCCCCTCCCCCCCCCTCCCTCCCCCCCTCCCCCCCTCCCTCCCTCCCCCCCCTCCCCCCCCCCTCCCTCCCCCCCTCCCCCCCTCCCTCCCTCCCCCCCCTCCCTCCCTCCCTCCCTCCCTCCCTCCCTCCCCAGCAGCCACAGTGTTTGTGGGTTGGCTCTCAGTAAGAGGAAGCTCCACACTAATGGACTGAGATCTGACCACAACATTCAGGGATGTGTTGATTTCTCTTTCCTTTTCGGTTTCTAATGTCTCCAGCGCTCCAACATGGTCGGCTATCTGTGTGACAGGGTGGGTTATCTGTGTGACAGGGTGGGCTATCTGGGCTATCTGAGTGACAGGGTGGGCTATCTGTGTGACAGGGTGGGCTATCTGTGTGACAGGGTGGGCTATCTGGGCTATCTGAGTGACAGGGTGGGCTATCTGTGTGACAGGGTGGGCTATCTGGGCTATCTGAGTGACAGGGTGGGCTATCTGTGTGACAGGGTGGGCTATCTGGGCTATCTGAGTGACAGGGTGGGCTATCTGTGTGACAGGGTGGGCTATCTGTGTGACAGGGTGGGCTATCTGTGTGACAGGGTGGGCTATCTGTGTGACAGGGTGGGCTATCTGTGTGACAGGGTGGGCTATCTGGGCTATCTGTGTGACAGGGTGGGCTATCTGGGCTATCTGTGTGACAGGGTGGGCTATCTGTGTGACAGGGTGGGCTATCTGTGTGACAGGGTGGGCTATCTGGGCTATCTGTGTGACAGGGTGGGCTATCTGTGTGACAGGGTGGGCTATCTGTGTGACAGGGTGGGCTATCTGTGTGACAGGGTGGGCTATCTGGGCTATCTGTGTGACAGGGTGGGCTATCTGTGTGACAGGGTGGGCTATCTGTGTGACAGGGTGGGCTATCTGTGTGACAGGGTGGGCTATCTGGGCTATCTGTGTGACAGGGTGGGCTATCTGGGCTATCTGTGTGACGATAACCTGACCAGGACATTGAACCAGTTGTCAGATATGATTGTCCACAGCTCTCTGGTGCGTTCATGCTGCAGACAGCTGGTCATGTGACAGCTGGTCCATCATAGTTATGTTTAGTAAAATACTTCCTCATTAATGGAAGGACATGTAATAATAAACAAACATGATTAAATATTAACAACAGCTAATTCTGTCTGATGTCAATTCTACGCTAGTACAAAGATAAACACACATGCATACACACACACCTGCAGGCAGGCAGACACAGACACACACACACCTGCAGGCAGGCAGGCAGACACACACACACACACACACACCCCTGACAGCAGTAAAGGGTCTTACCACATCTCTTGGCTGCCTCCACACACAGCTCCTCAGCAGTGTGGCAGTCTCTGAAGTGCACCAGCGGCTGTGTCTCTGGCAGGTAGAAGTGGA
This sequence comes from Neosalanx taihuensis, assembly GCA_030340665.1. Classification (NCBI taxonomy): domain Eukaryota; kingdom Metazoa; phylum Chordata; class Actinopteri; order Osmeriformes; family Salangidae; genus Neosalanx; species Neosalanx taihuensis. Next base: position 5,323,936 of record CM059308.1, read on the forward strand.
TCTCCAGGCCCAGCAGGGGGCTACTGTCCGGAACCTCCACCCTCCTCCTCCTCATCTTACCACACAGCTGCCTGCTAAGCTCCATCAAACCCAGGGTGGGCATCAAGACCCTGCGGAGAGAAGGAGGGAGGAGGAGGAGAGAAGAGGAGGAGGGAGGAGGAGGGAGGAGGAGGGAGGAGGAGGAGAGGAGGGAGGAGGAGAGAAGAGGAGGAGGGAGGAGGAGGAGGAGAGGAGCAGGGACAAGAGAGGAGGAGGGAGGAGGAGAGAGGAGGAGGGAGGAGGAGAGGAGCAGGGACGAGAGAGGAGGAGGGAGGAGGAGAGGAGCAGGGACGAGAGAGGAGGGAGGAGGAGAGAAGAGGAGGATAGAGGAAAGAAGAGGAGGGGGAGAAGGAGAGGAGCAGATAAGAGGAGGGAGGAGGAGAGAGAACAGGAGGGAGGGAGGAGGAGTGAGGAGAGAAGAGGAGGAGGAAAGAGGAGCGGAGAAGAGATTAGATGAACCTTTATTTGTCCTCCAGGGGGTGGAAATTGCAGTTCACAACAGCAGCAGGGTAAAGTACAGCACACAGAGTTGCAGGGTAATATACATAATGACAATAACAAAACAACAGAGGAGAGAGAAGGAGAGAGGTGCAGGGAGAAGGAGAGAGGAGCAGAGAGGACATGCTGTCAGATCAGCTGCAGAATGTGCAGCCATGTTTGTTTGGCCTGTGGGAACTGCAGATAGGTTATCAGAGATGGTGACATCACTCTACAGCCAACACTGACCTGGAGACAACACAAGAATGACTCATCACCTGATGTGGTGCATCACACACACACACACAGACACACACACAGAGAGACAGACACACACACACACACACACACAGACACACACAGGGGTTGACCGTGGTCGTTATGTCCTTCTTCACCCTGTGCCCTTCCAGAGAAGTGACTGAGAGGAGGACAGACCTTGCATGTGAATGAGGACATTAGCTACTTCCTCTCTCCTGGAGGGGCCGGCCCAGCCCAGAGGGCCCTCCCCATCAAGATCCCCCAGCCTCGCTGCGCTCTGCTGGGCCCCGCAGGCCAGAAAGTTCCCCACAGCAAGACCACCACCCTCGCACAGCTCACTCACTTCAGACGCTTGCTCATCATTATCTCTGTCTGTCTGTCTGTCTGTCTGTCTGTCTGTCTGTGTCTGTCTGTATGTGTCTGTATGTGTCTGTCTGTGTCTGTCTGTCTGTGTCTGTCTGTCTCTCTCCCCACATGTAAACAACTCTCCTTGCCATGTTGTGACAGTATAGGACGCTCTGTCATTAGCTCAGGAGGAAACTAGCATGGTCACATTATCTCAGTGACTTTTCACAGCCTTTCCTCAGTTTCAATACCATTCATTCAGTTCTCATCTTTTTATGTCACATGCTTACTAGACAAAACAACATCCAGTCCTTTCCCCAAATGTACCAAACAAACCTAAAACCAATTGACTGGATTAGATCATCAAGGCACGTTTCAGAGTGTCGTCTTCCCAGGCGTGAAACTTCGGATGGATCAAAGCCTGGTCTGGGTACATCAGCCTTCTGGGTGTACCCTCTAGTGAGTCAACGGGGTCGAAAATTCCCCTTGGCCTTCAGACAAAAACACGAGACTATAGCTACCTTAAACAGCCGACCACTGTAGACAACTGATCACAACCGATCATAAGCGATCACAAGCGATCACAACCGATCATAAGCGATCACAAGCGATCACAACCGATCATAAGCAATCATAACCGATCACAACTGATCACAACCGATCACAAGCGATCACAACCGATCAACTTACAACTGTAAAGAGGAAAGCATCTGATCGACCTCACGCCACTCAAGGTTGACTGTGACTCATCAATACTGTTTTCTACGAGGGGAAAAAACATTTTCTGATTTGATCTGAAGACCCTGATGCACTTTCATTGTTGGGGGTGGGGGGGGGGGATTAATACTGGATCAAACACTATTAGTTTAGTTACAAGATCATGAAACATTTCACACACACAAAAACCTGAAAGCGGAAATAAGACTTGGGCTGAATGTTGTTGATATCGATTGTGGACTACAGACTCATTATAATGTAATATAATAAGAAACACTTCAACGCTGAATGTTAGCACTACAAGCCGTGAAAGATGGTTAGTCAAAAGTTCATAAATATGTTATTAGAGAAATATAATTTGGGGGCAGTTAAAATGTTTAGCGCATGACTTCATTGAATATGTCGTTTCACTTTTTTAATTTCACAAAATAATTTCACATTTGGAAATGAAAGATGAACCTGGACTAATCGGAACGATTAAGACTCTGGTGTAAATCAAAACCAGGGGTGACTCAAAGTTATTCCTCAAGAACAAAATGAGACTGTTTCATACAGTTCCAGACATGTTATAGTGAAACTCACAGTAGTTCAGAAAATGGCTTCAAGTCTCTCCATTAAGGCCATTTATCTGCTCTGAGACCAGATCTGAACACTGGATCTTATTGAACCGTTATCAACAACAATCCCACCAATACCAAACAAGCCTGCTAGACTTGATCAAATCAATAACATTATATCAGTGATATGATCAGCTTCTGTAAATGTAACAATGTCAAAGCCACTTTGTTACTTTGTTACTCACCTCCAATAAAGCCAAGCTGATGGCAATTTACTTCCGTTTGGTTGTGTTCATTAGATCTCCGGACAGAACTCTCGGTCCTGCTCCGTTTATGATTAGTAAATTGTTGATGTAAATAAAATATACCTTTATCTAACTATATTGATGATCGAAAAACGCTGCATTTAGAGCGAAGACGAGCAGCTTGTGTCTTGTGTTTGGAGTTGAGAGCCGAGACACTGTTCCTGCCACGACCCGCCCCATTCCCGAAAACACTGTCAGCTCCGGCGCTGAATCTGAGCTTCTGATTGGTGCTTTGGTACGTCAATCAAATGACGCAGTGTTTCCGCTTCATGTTAACTGTTAAAGGAGGCGTGTTTTTACATAACGAACCTCAAATACCATTATCCATATCATTTATTATATACAAGCGTATTTGTGATTACTGTCAATATTTTACATTTATTTATCTATCGTCTGCTGCTAAATACATGTTAAATGTATTGAGACCAAGTTGTTTTGACGGTATCTCGTGTTCTACATGTTACGAAAGCATATCTGTGCTGCTTCAAATTAATCTCCAGGTGTCACAATCAAACACGTGTAGTCCAGACAGGATTTTAATTGGGAAAGCTGAGGACAGTCGTTTTGAGGACATTTTGCGTTTGTGTTTGATTCCTTCTGGCAAAACTTTATTGAACGGTTCTTTCCTTAGCAAAGTTTCAGACCTCTCATTTGCACTACAGAAGAAAAATATGAAATGGTAACTGAATATTAGTAAGCCTTATTAGGGAATCTGCCTTTGCTTTACAAACCAACAAATTGCATTTTGTTGGTGCAATTTGATTTGTCGGCGATATGTTTCCTCAGAAAATAGTAGGCCTGAGCAATGTTTCAACTTTATTGAACATTTTGGAAGAAGAAAAAAATACAATTGTGCAGGAGCAACATTGTACACAACAACAACACTACTTCCAAACCAACACCTTGATGTGTTCTTTGATATTAAAACATTTCACTATGTTTACGGTCACCAGTCCACTCCTAAGACTGGTTTTCCCACTTGATTGAAGGCGCAGGATGGGTGAAGTTTAAGATGGCCGCCATCCTTCAGTTATCACAGTACTGTACCTTTAAGACGGACAGCATCAGCACTGTGATAACTGAACCAGGGAAGCCCGTCACATCAGGAGCCACGCGGCCTGACTCGCGCTCCAGCACGCTCTCCCCCTAGCGCGAGCCCACGCTGAGTCTTGGGAACAGCATGTTGTCACTGGGACCACGACCAACACACCTCCTATAAATAGAGGAATTAGGAGCGTGTCTTTGGAGGTTTAGTCTCACAGTTTGAGTTTGAAGAGTTGATTCATAACGTCTTCATGATAATAATTCATTCATGGGTCCTTCAATGATTGAAAAGCCTCCCTATAATATGACACTGTGATACAGTTTCCAAATAATCCTGACAGATGTGATGGGAGGTTGAAACTTCACTGGAACGCGTCAGACGTCAAATATGTGTAACTTGATACACTTTTATAAGATTTAGAAATCCAAACAAACAACCTTCCATGTCCATTAGTAAGCTGAGCTTGTCCCAAGTACAGAAAATACAAATCGATTTTCTGTTGGTGGTTTGAGAAATGCATATTTATACAAACCACAGGGCTGACGTCAGACTTGTTATGGTTGTAGGGGCTCCGCCCTCGGCGCGCGAACTTTCTTTAGCAGTCGAGTCTCGTAGCCCCTCGCGCTGAGACTCCGCCCTGCTCGCGCTGAGACTCCGCCCTGCTCGAGATCCGCCCTCCGCGCTTCATGTAAACAACTCGATTAGCTGCTTCTGTTTGATATCAAGACGACTGCAAAAACAGTCTCCAAATAGTATCAACAGAATCTGTGCATTAAAAATCATAAGACGGATGAAACCAAAGACAAATTCATGTCTGATGTGAAACTGTCATTAAATAACATAGACTATATATACATATATGTAACCTATTACCTGTATTATCTTTAAAACTAACATTGTCCATAATTACCACAATCACTACTGCTACACAACACACTGTCTCTGTAAACATTTGGCTAAATGCCCTAAAGAAACAATTAGTCAATTTCATGCTTGTTTAAGCTGTCAAAGCTTGTTGCTGTTTTTTTTCTACGTGCAACACAAGAGTTGAGCAATTCACTGCAGCTTGATATATCTTTACTGTTTCCATCGCATGAAAAATTTGACGCAACCAAATAAATTTAACCTACAAAACCGAGTAGGAAAGTAATGTTATGATTCTCTGGAGTCTGTTGGTAATAATCTTGCACCCAACGCTAACGCCCTGAAACGCACACACCCCTTTCAAGGTAAAATAACAAAATAAGGGAAAATCTTTAAAAAAACATCCACAAAAACTCATTTATTTTACTTACAATTCACCATCTACTGATCATGAACCTTACTTACTTGCAAATTCCTCCGTTCCCATTCTGTGTTGACATGAATATTTTTAATGACGCAGCAGGGAAGAACAACGTGATTGTCGCCATTTTTTGTTGTTATTGCTTGATCTCTCTGCCATGTGACTGAATGAATAACACAAATTAAAGCTTCCTGGGTGTCAGAAATCAAAATATATAGTTTTTGCTAAATGTTCATCTTCATCAGGTATTTGATCGTTGGAAGGATAAGCTGGTTTTCATTGACTGAAGACGTCAGCAGCTTGGAGCATTTGACAGCTTGGAGACTCAACAAGTAGATCTACCTTAGTGAGCAAAGTGTTGACTGGGATCAGATCTTCTCTCCTTCTAGTGGTCAGTGTTGAGAGGGACAACCCGAAAAGAAGATGATCCATGACTGAATTACTTTGTAGTCATGAAGAAAAAGTAGAGGGGGGGGTAATTTGTCAAGATAAGTATTTATTTTAAATGGCTATTACTGGTATAGCCTTTAATCTGATTATCCCATGTGGCCTATTATACCTGTAGAATACCGCAGACAGACTGCAAATGATCATAAGCGTAATGCTGTAAATTCAATAATAACTTGCCTCTCTGGCAAAACAGTAAAACACTACACACTGCAGTCAACAGGCTCACTATAACCACATCATGCTATTTGAAATACATTTCATATTTTCTGTCAAACTATATTAAACCTATGTTTATTATTCTCTCTCCCTCACCTTTAAGGCTGTAGGCTGTCAAAATTATTTAAAACATTTTCTTCAAACCACCACAATGTCTGATTGAACCAGGATGACCACGATAGGCCCTGTATCTTAATGTTTCATATTAATTAATAAAAAAAAAAATCTTCCCACTTCGTCAAACTCAAGTTAATGCAGCAGCGCGTTTCCAACTAAAACAAAACTACATTTCCCAGATTGTAATGCGCGGCGCCTGCGCACAACACCGCATCTTTTTCAGAACGTTGTGTCAGGGAGGCGTAGTGCGCGAGCTTCCTTCAGAATTGGTGGAGATGTTTTAGGGAGGTGCAGAAACTCTCCATTCATCACAGAGGATAGACTTTTCTTAAAGACGCAGTCTTAAAACTATTTTTTCTCCTAGGCAGGGAAATAAGACTTAAATGCTCTTTTAGATGGTTTATATTTAACACTTTACAGGATACCAGCTGTAATCAAAAGAGAAGAATAATTTGGTGAGGTTCATGACAATTGCATGCAATTCTTTTCAAATATAACTTTTACATATTATACCGAAATGTCAAATTGTGTGTTTTCCTGGGCATCAACATGAATGCACCGCTAATTAAAATAAGATATAAATATTATGAGCTTATTTGAACCAAGTCATGTTTTGTTGTTGTAATTGTTCCCTCCTAAACTGTCACAACCTACAGCAGAAATGTCCAAACTGTTCCGAGCTGTGATTCTGGGTCCTCCCGGGTCTGGGAAAGGAACAATATCCGAAAGAATCGCACAAAGTTTCGGCTTGTTACATCTGTCCAGTGGCGACTTTATCCGCGACAATATAGCAGCGAATACAGGTAGTGTAGGACAACATTCATTCATACATTTAAAAAGTGACATAAGAGTTTATAACGTTATAGAAAACACAATAAACAAACTGGTCACATTGTTACTTTTTGATGGTTGTTCTTGTATTGTTATGAACTGAATCCTTATGGTCCTATCTCAGCGATGCAGATCTGAGTTACTAAATTATATATGAGAAATTTGACACATATTATTATTGTGGAAAAGGGAGCCTCCTATGCCACAAGGCCATTGACTGACCTGAGACAACACGTTAAACAACTGCATTTGTATCAAGCCTAACAACATTTGTGAAATGCTTCATGTTTCAGCCTTGGTTTCGAGGTATAGTTGCACCTTTCAGAGTAGAGCCAGTTGAATCACAGCGTGGGCTAAACTCAGCTAAGGACATCCGATTTCAAGGCAGTAAAAGCAAAAACATGTGTGCATGGTAGTAATTACTGTACTCTGTCAAGGGCTGGGTGTGTACTGACTGAGGTGGAGTAATACTTCTTGCAATACCATATGTTATCTAATTCTTTTCATACCAGTGGAATATTCCTCTACCACAGAGCAGTTTGGCAGTTTAATGATTGTCAAGTTTAGTAGATCTTCTCCTGTGTCCCGACCCCAGAGTTCATGGGTAATGTATTAGAGGGTTACTGCATAGAGTCCTGCATGAGATTGTCTCTATCTGTGTGGACTAATACCCCCCTCTATCTCTCTATCTCTCCCTCCCTCTTTCTCTCTCACTCAATCTCTCTCTGCCTTCCCTCCCCCCCCCTCTCTCTCCCTCCTTTCTCACTCCTCTCCCTTAATCTCCTCTCCCTCCCTCTTCTCCCTCCATCTCCCCCCTTTCCTCTCTCACTCCTCTCCCTCTATCTCCTCCCCCCTTTCTTCCCTCTCCCTCCCCCTTCCTCTCTCCCCCCTGTCTCCCTCTCCCCCCCATATGTGTCTTTGTTTGTCAGAGGCTGGGGTTTTGGCTAAGACCTACATAGAGAGAGGTGTTTTGGTACCTGACCATGTGATGACTCGCTTGTTGTTACCCAGACTGGAGCAGATGACCAGTCACAGCTGGGTCCTGGACGGTAAAGCCCTACAAACACATAGCATGTGAGACAGGCCGATATAGCATGTGAGACAGGCCGATATAGCATGTGAGACAGGCCGATATAGCATGTGAGACAGGCCGATATAGCATGTGAGACAGGCCGATATAGCATGTGAGACAGGCCGATATAGCATGTGAGACAGGCCGATATAGCATGTGAGACAGGCCGATATAGCATGTGAGACAGGCCGATATAGCATGTGAGACAGGCCAATATAGCATGTGAGACAGGCCGATATAGCATGTGAGACAGGCTAGAATAACTGTTAAACCATCCCTTTTCTGTCCTGGCCTTAACTAACATTGACTGCAACAGTCAATGACCTGACCTAGAAACAAGTTGCAACTAGTTTCTGCTGGTTTGGGGCACAGGGTTTGTCAACAACCTGCTGCAGGTTTATCATCCTAACCAGTCTGTACTAGGTCCACAATTAGCACACTGCAGGGTATAATAAATGGATCTTTATGACACCACTCTCTCTTAGACATTCTACATTCAGTGTGTGTACAGAGACACACACACACACACCCCCCCCCCCCCCCCCCCGTTGCCTCATCCTGAGCTGTGTCTCCCCAGGTTTCCCTCGCACCCTTGCCCAGGCCCAAGCCCTGAACAACAGCTGTGATGTGGATCTGGTCATCACCTTGCACATCCCCTTTGAGACTCTGAAGGAAAGACTGAACCACCGCTGGGTCCATCCAGCCAGTGGGAGAGTCTACAACATGGTCTTTAACCCTCCACGAGTCCAGGTGAGACAGAGAGAGAGCTGTACACTCACACCCTCTCTCTCTCTCTCTCTCTCTCTCTCTCCATCTGTCTCTCCCTGTTTCTCTCTTCACCTGTCTCTCTCTCACACTCTCTCCACCTGTCTCTCTCTCTCACTCTCTCCACCTGTCACTCTCCACCTGTCTCTCTCTCACACTCTCTCCACCTGTCTCTCTCTCACACTCTCTCCACCTGTCACTCTCTCACTCTCTCCACCTGTCTCTCTCCACCTGTCTCTCTCTCACACTCTCTCCACCTGTCACTCTCCACCTGTCTCTCTCTCACACTCTCTCCACCTGTCTCTCTCCACCTGTCTCTCTCTCTCACTCTCTCCACCTGTCACTCTCCACCTGTCTCTCTCTCACACTCTCTCCACCTGTCACTCTCTCACACTCTCTCCACCTGTCTCTCTCCACCTGTCTCTCTCTCACACTCTCTCCACCTGTCACTCTCCACCTGTCTCTCTCTCACACTCTCTCCACCTGTCACTCTCCACCTGTCTCTCTCTCTCACACTCTCTCCACCTGTCTCTCTCCACCTGTCTCTCTCTCTCACACTCTCTCCACCTGTCACTCTCCACCTGTCTCTCTCTCTCACACTCTCTCCACCTGTCTCTCTCCACCTGTCTCTCTCTCACACTCTCTCCACCTGTCACACTCTCCACCTGTCTCTCTCTCACACTCTCTCCACATGTCTCTCCACCTGTCACACTCTCCCCACCTGTCTCTCTCTCACACTCTCCCCACCTGTCTCTCTCTCACACTCTCCCCACCTGTCTCTCTCTCACACTCTCTCCACCTGTCTCTCCCTTTGTCTCTCCATATCAAGGACAGCCTTGTTTATAATTATGCTTAGTGTTGGACCAACTCTACCCCCATGTTAGGGCAAAGATGACCAAACCGGTGAGCAGCTCATCCAGTATGACGATGACAAAGCAGCCGCCCTGGTGGCCAGACTCAGGCACTACAAGGACCTAATAAAGCCTATCATAGATCTGTACAAGTGAGTTCAGACTTTTCAATAAAGTCTCACAAAAAAATGGGTAACTAACTGATGTCCCTTACATGTTTACCTACTCCAGCGCACCGGATTCTAATGAATGAGCTGTTATCAAGCTCTGTGGAAACCTCATAATTAATCATAATAATTGTTATATTACCCTGCAACTCTGTGTGCTGTACTTTACCCTGCTGCTGGTGTGAACTGCAATTTCCACCCTGGGAGGACAAATAAAGGTTCATCTAATCTAATCTAATGACCATTTGTTAGAATCAGGTGTGCTGGAGCAGGGAAACATTTAAAACTGTCAGGACAGTAACCCCCTGAGGACCAGGGTTGGAGACCCCTGACATCAAGCATACAGCTGTAAACCTGTTCCATACACCTGTATTGTGTTTGTGTCATCACCCTACAGGGCGAAGGGGATCCTGCACTCTTTCTCAGGCACAGAGTCAGACCGGATCTGGCCCTACATCAACTCACTCGTCAACACCAAGATCCAGCCTCTCCCTGTCAGCACCCCTGCACCCTAGCCCAGGGGCAGGAGGGCAGGGGACAGGAGGGAAGGAGGGCAGGGTGGCAGGAGGGCAGGGGACAGGGGGCAGGAGGGCTGCGGTGGGAGGGCTGAGGGGCAAAAAAGCTGGGGGACAGGGGGCAGGAGGGCTGAGGACTGGGAGCAAAAGGGTTGCGGCGGGAGGGCTGAGGGGCAGAAAAGCTGGGACAGGGGGCTGGGGGACAGGAGGAATGGGACAGGGGCCTTGGGAGCAGAAAGGCTGGGACAGGGGGCTGGGGGGCAGGAGGGCTGAGGGGCAGGTGGGCAAATGATCACATGAATTATTATTTTGCTGATCCACTATGAGTTCATTATCTTTTGCTTGTCGCACAAATATCCAGATCCTATAATAATAATACCTCATTTAGCAGGTATTATCAGATCCTCTGATTGATCGTACATTACCACAAGAAGAAGAAAAAAAATTAATAAGAAGAATTTGAAAATTGAAAAGGATCTGAAAAAAGGATGGATATTATTACTGTGTCTGTTATATGCTGGTGTAAGTGTCCTTGTGGACTGTTTAACCAATACACTCCACTGCCGTCCAGATGGTCCAGATGTTAATTCCAACAAATGTTGAAAACTGCCATGCAAATACAATACCATGACTTCTGTTTAATGAGCTTCTGAAGTTGCGGAACGTGACGAGCCTCTTTTGCTCAGCACACACTCCTGTTTATCTACGGCCCTGGCGTCGGATTGTTGTTTAAACCTGTTTTTCTTCAAACTATAAGAAAAAAAGTATTTTCTCAGAACTGGCTCTAAGTTGTTGTTTTTTTTTTATTTTAATTGGAATGTTTGGTTGAAAAAGAAGTCGTCATATCCAACACATCAGAACTTGACGTCGTCCGTCACATTTCTCATTTAGATTTTATGTATTTAATTAGCAGACGCTTTTCCTCACTGAGGGACAAGTGAAGCATGATATCATCTCTTTTATCCAAAGCGTCCAAACCTTATTCACCATCCCTATCGCTGCACACTTTTTAGCCTGGCGCTGGAAATGCTCCTTCAATAGAATGTTTAGAACATTCCAGTAGAATGATCCTTCAGTAGAATGTTTAGAGCATTCCAGTAGAATGCTCCTTAAATAGAATGTTTAGAACATTCCAGTAGAATGCTCCTTCAATAGAATGTTCCTGTCATACTGAAGCAGTCTTATCGGACACTCTCTGTCCACGCTGAATCTGTCACATTCACTTTGGTGACGTCATGTAAACTAATCACGTCACTATGACGTCATGTGCTACAGAACTCTGAAGTCATGGTAGCCGCACCAACACCACGTCACGCTGCTGAGGGAATCCCCATGTTTTTGGCCTATATATAGGATATATGACAGACCAGACACACTGGGAAGAGGTGTGTGTGAGTGTGCCCAGTGACGTAGATAAAGGGAGATATTTCTGTATACACACCGTCTATAATCCCGCTCTCTGCCCGGTGTTTTAAATCCCACCACCACGAGCCTGTTAACACCGGAAGTGTTGGGATTCTGGATCGATTGATTACATTTTAGTTTGTCAACGTTTAAATTTGACAACGACGGTTATTCGAACCTGCCAAGAGGTGGTTTTAACGGGTTAGATGTTATAATTAGCCTACATTTTATATAATTGCCAACTGTACTGGATACGCTTATATATAAAATAATTATTGAGTTTTTTTTAGCAACACGTAGAAACAGGCTGACATAATTAAAAACGCACCACCATTTAATCTGCAGGATTTTTGGCTATAAAGTCCATTCACTGTTGCCATGTAGGTCATGTAAGGAGCTCGAGTCCGGTCCAGAAATCCTTGTCAGGGTTTAACATCATATGTTTTCATGACATGTCATCTAAAATCTTGGTGTGTGTACAGCCATCACAAGCACCGCGCGCTCAACACTTCAGATCCATAACGTGCCGGATGGCCGCGCGCCCCTCCACGAGCTCCAACAATCAGATTAGTGAAGTGTCGTAATCTGCTGAGGTTATCGTAAAAAACAATCTACAATATGCTGATGTCGTCATGTCACACTCCATTTAAATTTAACGGGAGAAACTGTAGCGCACTTTAAAGCAGGAAACATCTTTTTTTTCCCAGAAGGGTTGGATTTATACTGCATTGTTTTGACCTTTGACTGACTTAACAACACGATAAAGGTCGAGATTTGAAGCGGCCGGGGTCCGTGCATGTCTGTGGACGGTGTTACGGACAGGATGACCGGAGAGGCTCTGAAAGGTAACGATGCTCTGGCTGTTCATCTGATCGGTGCTTAACCGATCCTATGCACGATACAAGCTTTGACAGATATCTGATTTTTTTAAAATTTTTATATGCAATATAGGCCTCATTAAAAACACCAGTCTAGATGTCTTTCCCATGGAGCATCGTGATGCATCGTTTAGCCTATGTAACACATCAGAAACATATGATAAAACCAAGCCTATAGAACAGCAGAACGGTTAAGTGTGTTTATGGGAAATGGTTGCATGTCGTTGCTTACACATCTCATTCTAATAAGTTTGTTTTTTAGAACGTTATGAATGACGTCTGATGCAGGAACTGGGTGGTATTGAAGAGATACAGGCCTGTATCATGAAATACCCTATGAAAACATTGCGCTCTAACTCGTCATAATATAACTTGTTAAAGCCCTCTACTTTGTTTTATATATATATATATATATATATATATAAAATATAATATAAGTTGATGTATCAAGTGGTTAATAATGATATGGTATCGTAGAGTATTTTGCCTGTAGTTTAATCAACATGGTGCCTCTGAAGAACGGTGCTTGATAAATCCCATCCTGCTTGTGTTTATATAGCGGCAGGTGCCTTGGGAGTTCGGTACTTAATATGGTTGTTTTTTAACCTTATCATTAAAATCACAGGGTATATTTATGTTATACTGCGTTATCCAAGGAAAAAAAGAAGCTCGCGACTGTGCGTGAAGCTGGTCTCGCTCTCGTGTGTGCGCGTGAGTCTGATGGATGAGAGAGGAGGGAGCACTAGGATTATGATAACGACGACGATATCCCAACTGAACCCCCCCCCCCAAATCTGTCGTAAAATTAAATATGATATTTTTTTGCTGAGCGGTGTCATCTTTCAGAATAATGGTTGAATACGTGACTGCGGGGTTCCAGTTTTCTGTTTGATGTCAGCTGTGTCGTGCCTCGCTCTGTCCTGTGCGGCGCGGCCACGTCACGTGCTGTAAAGAGACTGCAGTCGAGGACGCGGTTGGCTAAAAAGAACAATCTATCAGTAGATTAGTGTAGTAGGTCTATATTGGCAACACATGCCAATTTAACTATTATAACTAACATATATACATACATTCACATGGGCTTTACGCATTACTTATATATGAATATATTGGAATGAAACCTGTTTGTAAAAAAAACTCCAAAAGATCATGATTAATCCTTATTTTTCTTTGGTATTCTTCCAGATTCAAAATTGTTTTAATCTTAGGGAGACACATGAAAGCAGATCTAATGTGAAATGCCAGTTATAACCTGGTGGTTAGTGAACCTTAATAGAGCACAACATTATGGTTAGAAACACTGTTTTGTAGATGGTTTATCTAACATCAACACAGTCTAAGTTGTTTTCAGTCAACAAAAGGCTTCTATTCTTCTGGATTCTTCTGGATTTCACTCGAGGTTTCCCAGCATTAGTAATGTCACGTTTGGACGTTGAAAGTTAGTCTTAATGAGGACATTTGGTCTTTTGCTGTTCAGGAACCCTAACCCTAACCCTAACTAACAAGAATTACAATGTCTGTAAAATATCACAAGGTTTTAGTTAACCAACAACCTCTCTTAAACCCCAGAGTGTTATTAACTTGTCCAACAAGGTCAACGGTTCATTCAATTCTGCTGCTCATGAATGTTTATTGAAACTGAGATCATGAATGATCAGGTCAAAGTTCGTGTTTGTTCTCAAGAGGAAAGATGGATCCCCCTCTTGTGAGGTTTGTCATCGTTAACTGTGAGGCGAGGTTTGTCTCCAGACTAAACTGGCACCGTATCAGGAGACAGGTGGCTGAGCGGTTAGGGAATCTGGCTAGTAATCAGAAGGTTGCCGGTTCGATTCTCGGCTGTGCCAGATGACATTGTGTCCTTGAACAAGGTACTTCACCCTACTTGCCTCAGGGGGACTTTAAGGTCGCCATAGTGACGGACACGTCCTTGCATTTGAACATCATTGGGACATCGGGTAGGACAGTGTTTAGGCCCTAGGACAGTGTTTAGGCCCTAGGACAGTGTTTAGGTCCTGGGACAGTGTTTAGGCCCTAGGACAGTGTTTAGGTCCTGGGACAGTGTTTAGGCCCTAGGACAGTGTTTAGGTCCTAGGACAGTGTTTAGGCCCTAGGACAGTGTTTAGGCCCTAGGACAGTGTTCAGGCCCTAGGACAGTGTTTAGGTCCTGGGACAGTGTTTAGGCCCTAGGACAGTGTTTAGGCCCTAGGACAGTGTTTAGGCCCTAGGACAGTGTTTAGGCCCATCTGTTGCCAAGGGGACACAGCCAAGGAAACGAGCATGTCGCTGAACACCAAGTGAGCTGACGAGGGGAAATCGATGTTCTGCTCCTCTCTCTTCACCTCTGTCCCTGGAGGAGGTGATCCTTCACTGAACCTGCAGTTTTTCCTTGTCTTCCTTGAGGGTTTAGGTTGATTGAGGGGCAGTTTTATGGGGGTATGTGAAGCCATCTGTGACCATGCTTGTGAATACAGCTATAGAAATACATTTGGATTTATTTGTTTGATTTCTGAAGTGTTTCCTTCAGACAATGCTTCTCACTGTCAGTTAGTGCTGACCAACACATTTTTCAGTCACTCCTCTATAAGCTAGTGGCCCATTCGAGAGCTTTAAAAACGTACAGATGCAAATAAACATTCATACGCAGTAGCCTTAATTATTTTATGGTAAAATTATTTAACAAATGTGTAATATCGTTTTTTTTCAAACATCCCATTACAACTAGGAGTTTCACTGTAAATCGATGCTCTTGGCTTTACGGAAATAAAGATGATACCGTAAATTAGTGTTTTGTTTTTTACATCACTGGATATCAGGCATTAACTGGTCACCTACTGCTGACACAGCCTTGTCAGGATTGGCTGAAAACCAGCAGAGATCCTGAAAGGACCTCTTTAACTCCGCAGGGCCGGGCAGCAGGCGGGATGTGCGGTGTGGCAAATGAAAGGACCCATTTAACTCCGCAGGGCCGGGCAGCAGGCGGGATGTGCGGTGTAGTAAAACAGCGGGGTGGAAAACAGCGGCTCGTGCTCCTCCTCAGATCCACGAGCGAGACAGGGAGAGGCGGCGCGAGAAACCATCCAACGCCGATAAATATTTTAGATATATGGAATTCCGATATATAATTATTTTTTTTTTCATCTGAACACCGAGTAGCTTGATTTTTGCGTTTTTTAATTTATTTTTTTATTTGATGTAATCCGCAAGTCTACGGCATCCGTTCCCATGAGCCTGCTGAGCGGATATAAGAAGAAGAGCAGTTATGATGGATATGAATCTTTACAGCTGGTCGATAGCAGCGGGGACTTCAATAACGGGGGCCGAAGAGGGAGTCTGCACGGCGGAGGCTCGATAACAACGACCCTAGGAGGAGCCAAGTCAGGCCCGCTGTGGGAGGAGGACAGCACCATGGACAGCTCCGGTAAGAGGCCACCTCCCAGGGTGTGCAGAGGGGGGGGGACCTCACAGCTCTGCTCTATGTTCTAGATACAAGGAAACACGCCTGTGTCCGTGTCCTCTGATAAAACAGACCTTTGTTTTATTCATCATGGGATCTGGGGTGTTTTCACGTGTGTTTATAGAACCCTCCGTGGTTCTACGGGTTCTGTGGTGTCAGCTTGTAGCCGCTGTGTCTTCATGTCCATCAGACGGTAGTAGAGGAGAACAGTGGTCTGCAAGGTCTCGGACGCTCTTTAACAGCGTTACGGTTATTTACACATGCTGACAACATGGGGGGGTTATAGCGTTGAAGAGCTAAGGATGTGTGTTCTACGGGTTTTTGTAATAATATCCGTTCATTCGGTCTCTTAGAAGGTTATTCGTTATTTGCAGCAGAAGCACCGGGCGGATTTCTTTGCACCGGGAAGGTGTTTTGAACGCAGCTTTCTTCAAACCTCACCGCATTGCACTGAAAACTGAGCTAGCCTTTGGGAGTCGGCGTGTGTGTGTGTGTGTGTGTGAGAGAGAGACAGAGATGTCAGGGGAGGCTTGTCGGAACATGCAGACTATCCTCTGCAGCCTTGCAGGTGGAAGAGGCCCTCAGCCAGCCCCTTAACTAGCCCCCTACCAAGCCCCCTTAACTAGACCACTTAACTAGTCCCCTTACCTAGCCCCCTACTTAGTCCCCTTAGCTAGCCCCCTTACCTAGCCCCCTACTTAGTCCCCTTACCTAGCCCCCTACTTAGTCCCCTTAGCTAGCCCCCTTACCTAGCCCCTGCATGCCCTGCAGGTTAATTTCTCTGCAGTGCCTCTGGCCGGCCGGCACACTCCCACACATCCATCTGGTCAAACACAACAGATCGGTCGTTACACAGGCAGCAGGGTGGAGGGAGGGAGGGAGGGAGGGGAATGGATAGATAGATCCAGAAAGAGCAGAGAGAGAAATAGAGAACATATGAATGTATTTATATGTAGACAGATGGCCAAACTATCCAGCTATAAAGAAGCAGCATAGGAGTGAGACAGGTGTGTCCAGGTGAGGGGTGAGACAGGTGTGTCCAGGTGAGGGGTGAGACAGGTGTGTCCAGGTGAGGGGTGAGACAGGTGTGTCCAGGTGAGGGGTGAGACAGGTGTTTCCAGGTGAGGGGTGAGACAGGTGTGTCCTGGTGAGGGGTGAGACAGGTGTGTCCAGGTGAGGGGTGAGACAGGTGTTTCCAGGTAAACATGTTTTAAATCAAATCAAATCCAAATGTATTTGTATGGCCTGTTAAAACACGATTCCACAGCCTTGAGAGCTACTGGATGGATGCAAACAGAATATGACTGAATATCTGTCCAACCTGCTGACAGTCATAGTGTCTGAGCCAGAAATGGAGCCATGCTTTCTATTAGACTGTCTGGTATAATATGGCATCATATATCAGCTCCGTGTGTGAGTGTACTAAATTCTTCAGGATTTGACAGAGATCGCACACACACACACACACACACACACACATTTCAGAACAGCTATTTGAGGCCAGCTGTTATTCCCCCCCCCTTTCCAGATAACGTTAAACAACTGATAAACACTTTATTTTGTGAGCCCTGTCCACCAACACCTCGATATATCTTATCAGGAGAGCTGTAATTGAGCTCATGTTACACAGAGCTATTTGGTAGAAATAGCTCACTTTGTAGTGTGTACTAACAGCTACACAGATGGATAGGGTAGGTGACTGGATGTTGCGTCATATCTTGGGTCTGGTCCATGTAACATTTCTCAGACAAAATAGCGTACATTCCACAGTGTGTTAGCCTAGGCTGATGTCCATGCTAGAGTCTCTGTCTCTCTGTCTCATCCACCTGTCTGTCTGTCTCATCCACCTGTCAGTCTGTCTCATCCACCTGTCTGTCTCTCTCATCCACCTGTCTGTCTCTCTGTCTCATTCACCTGACAGTCTGTCTCATCCACCTGTCTGTCCCGCTGTCTCATCCACCTGTCTGTCTGTCTCATCCACCTGTCTGTCCCGCTGTCTCATCCACCTGTCTGTCTCTCTGTTTCATCCACCTGTCTGTCTCTCTGTCTGTCTCTGTCTCATCCACCTGTCTGTCTCTGTTTGTCTCATCCACCTGTCTGTCTCTGTCTCATTCACCTGTCTGTCTGTCTCATCCACCTGTCTGTCCCGCTGTCTCATCCACCTGTCTG
This sequence comes from Neosalanx taihuensis, assembly GCA_030340665.1. Taxonomy (NCBI): domain Eukaryota; kingdom Metazoa; phylum Chordata; class Actinopteri; order Osmeriformes; family Salangidae; genus Neosalanx; species Neosalanx taihuensis. The sequence continues at coordinate 5,341,853 of CM059308.1, forward strand.
TCTCTCTGTTTCATCCACCTGTCTGTCTCTCTGTCTGTCTCTGTCTCATCCACCTGTCTGTCTCTGTTTGTCTCATCCACCTGTCTGTCTCTGTCTCATTCACCTGTCTGTCTGTCTCATCCACCTGTCTGTCCCGCTGTCTCATCCACCTGTCTGTCTCTCTGTTTCATCCACCTGTCTGTCTCTCTGTCTGTCTCTGTCTCATCCACCTGTCTGTCTCTGTTTGTCTCATCCACCTGTCTGTCTCTGTCTCATCCACCTGTCTGTCTCTCTGTCTCTGTCTCATCCACCTGTCTGTCTCTGTTTGTCTTATCTACCTGTCTGTCTGTCTCATCCACCTGTCTCTGTCTCTCTGTCTGTCTCTCTGTCTCCATCCACACCCTCAGTGTGTGTCTTCTGTGTGTGTCTTTGTCTCTTGATTCTGATTGGCTGAAGGTCCTCCGTCTCCAGATATGGACGCTAACTACAGCGGAGGCCTTCTGGACATGGTGAAGGGAGGAGCCGGAAAGTTCTTCAGCAACTTCAAGGACAACCTGAAGGACACGTTGAAGGACACCTCCACTAAAGTCATGCACCAGGTGGCTACGTAAGTGTCCAGACACGCCTTCCTCACCACCCCAACCGCCCCCTCCAACACTCCCTCCCCTCTGGTTCCTCCTCCCTGGGAAGACTGGCTTGTGTAAGCCCCAAGATGGTGCTCCATATCCCTGTCTCGTGTAGCGGTCCCTGGCTGGGTCTGGGGGTCCCTGGCTGGGTCTGAGGGTTCCTGGCTGGGTCTGAGGGTCCCTGGCTGGGTCTGAGGGTCCCTGGCTGGGTCTGGGGGTCCCTGGCTGGGTCTGAGGGTCCCTGGCTGGGTCTGAGGGTCCCTGGCTGGGTCTGAGGGTCCCTGGCTGGGTCTGAGGGTCCCTGGCTGGGTCTGGGGGTCCCTGGCTGGGTCTGGGGGTCCCTGGCTGGGTCTGAGGGTCCCTGGCTGGGTCTGGGGGTCCCTGGCTGGGTCTGGGGGTCCCTGGCTGGGTCTGGGGGTCCCTGGCTGGGTCTGAGGGTCCCTGGCTGGGTCTGAGGGTCCCTGGCTGGGTCTGGGGGTTCCTGGCTGGGTCTGGGGGTCCCTGGCTGGGTCTGAGGGTCCCTGGCTGGGTCTGGGGGTCCCTGGCTGGGTCTGAGGGTCCCTGGCTGGGTCTGAGGGTCCCTGGGTAAACTTAAAGGTTCAGGGTCACAGGAATAACAAATGAGAGAAGATACAATAAGGAGGAAGAGGATGAGGAAGAGGAGGGGGAGACTTTGGAGTCTGGCACTGCTGGGTTCTGAGTGTGTGTTTCTGTGCAGGCGTTCACTCTGGACAAAACAAAGGGTCCTCTGTACTGTCCAGCACTCTGTCTGTCTCTGTCTGTCTGTCTCTGTCTTTTTCTGTCTGTCTTTGTCTGTCAGTCTCTGTCTGTCTGTCTCTGTCTGTCTCTTTCTCTCTGTCTCTCTCTCCTCTTCCTTCCTGTTCTCTCTCTTCCTCCTGCTCTCTCTCCTCGTCCTTCCTGTTCTCTCTCTCTCCTCTTCCTTCCTGTGCTCTCTCTCTTTCTCTCTCTTTCTCCTGCTCGCTCTCTCTGCTACCTCTCCCTCCTTTTTAGCTCTCTTATCTCTGAATTATTGATCACAGCTCATTGTGCCAAATCCCCTGAACGCTGCTGATACAGGAGGATACATTTCACTCAGTCACTAGCTGGGTCCTGTCCTCCATGATTAGCCCCGCTCCTTAGCGTGGCAGAGCTAGCGCAAAGAGCTAACGCAAAGAGCTACGGCTAAGTGCTACGGCTAAGAGCTACGGCTAAGTGCTACGGCAAGCTAATGCAAAGAGCTAGTGTCTCTCTAGGTGCTTTGTGGGTAAAAGTGTTTCTGGGACTCTCTCTGTCTCTCTCTCTGTCTCTCTCTCTGTCTCTCTCTCTGTCTCTCTCTGTGTCTCTCTCTCTGTCTCTCTCTCTCTGTCTCTCTCTCTCTCTCTCTCTGTCTCTCTCTCTCTGTCTCTCTCTCTCTCTCTGTCTCTCTCTCTGTCTCTCTCTCTCTGTCTCTCTCTCTCTCTCTCTCTGTCTCTCTCTCTGTGTCTCTCTCTCTCTGTCTCTCTCTCTCTGTCTCTCTGTCTCTCTCTCTGTCTCTCTGTCTGTCTCTTTCTGAAAGTGACTTTTTAGGAGTGCAGGATGGCAGCAGAAGCATTGGATTAGGTCAGAGTTCTGTTGTCCAATAAACTTGTTAAGGGGATTTGACCATTGAGAAGGCACAGCCCCTAACCTGCCAGCCTGTGATAGGAGAGTAGATGAGGGAGTGGGGGAGGGAGGGGGCGAGAGGGGTTGGCTGCCCCCAGGGTACTGACCTGTTACTGAACCTGGATGGTTGTAACATTTAACCTTTCACCTTCAATCTCATAACAACCAACTGTAGATCTACTGTAGATAAAAGAGCTCAAACTGAGATGTTTGTCACTCTAGGTGTGTCTGTGTGTGTGTGTGTCTGTGTGTGTGTGTGTCTGTGTGTGTGTGTGTGTGTGTGTGTGTGTGTCTGTGTGTGTGTGTGTGTGTGTGTCTCTGTGTGTGTGTGGAACCTGCCAAAGCCTGCTATATGATATATTGATGAAAGTGACAGATATCCAAGACATCTTGTACATGACAGTAGATGAAACTGAATTATAAATGTTTTCCACAAACATGATGAATATTGATGGTTCTGTGTTGTTTTGTGTTTGTTCTTCCAGTTACACTAAAGGGGAGTTGGACATAGCGTACATCACATCCAGGATCATAGGTATGAACAGGAGGAACGACACACGTGTGTGTACAGGATGTGTGTGTGTGTGTGTGTGTGTAGAAGATGTGTGTGTGTACAGGATGTGTGTGCATGAGAGAGCTCTCTTCACACACAGAAGGCATCTGTCTACTAATGATATATGACAGGACGTAAACACACACACACACACACACGTGTTACCGGTCACGTCGGTAGCGTGTTGTGTGACATTTAGCAGGACACGGGTAGTTAGCTGGTAGCTGAGGGCTGTTCTTTTCCCAGCATTCATAGCGTGTCACCTTGCATGATCGTCTGTAAAAGACCACAAACGTGCAGCTACCAATCAGGAAACAGTCTCAGATCCATCTGAATGGATGACTGACATTTAACATGAAGCTGGATGGCATGACAACCATGAAACCATGACAACCATGAAACCATGACAACCATGAGACCATGACAGCCGTGACAACCATGAAACCATTAATCCTTCCCCTTCTCTTCCTCCCCTCCCCCCTCCCCTTCCCCCTGCCCTCCCCTCCCTGTAGTGATGTCATATCCTGCAGAGTCGGTCCAGATTGGCTACCAGAACCATGTGGAGGACATCCGCTCCTTCCTGGACTGTCGTCATGCCGACCACTACACCGTGTTCAACCTATCACAGCGCAGCTACCGAGGAGCCAAGTTCTCCAACCGGGTCAGACGAGACGGCCGCAGCCCACACACACACACACACACACACACATGCTCGCACACACACACACACTAGCTGTCAGCCTGACTCACTGCCTCTCACACATAAAACCAGCTCATTACAACACTAATGCACTTCAGTATTTGTGTGTGTTTAATGCTGCTACTCAGCAGTACTCATATTTCTCCCCAGACAGTGAACAGACCAGCTGTAAATCAGCTTCTGAGAGCCTGTGCAGCCCACAGGACTTCAGCTGGGCCCACTGACACAGACTGTGCAGCCCACAGGACTTCAGCTGGGCCCACTGACACAGACTGTGCAGCCCACAGGACTTCAGCTGGGCCCACTGACACAGACTGTGCAGCCCACAGGACTTCAGCTGGGCCCACTGACACAGACTGTGCAGCCCACAGGACTTCAGCTGGGCCCACTGACACAGACTGTGCAGCCCACAGGACTTCAGCTGGGCCCACTGACACAGACTGTGCAGCCCACAGGACTTCAGCTGGGCCCACTGACACAGACTGTGCAGCCCACAGGACTTCAGCTGGGCCCACTGACACAGACTGTGCAGCCCACAGGACTTCAGCTGGGCCCACTGACACAGACTGTGCAGCCCACAGGACTTCAGCTGGGCCCACTGACACAGACTGTGCAGCCCACAGGACTTCAGCTGGGCCCACTGACACAGACTGTGCAGCCCACAGGACTTCAGCTGGGCCCACTGACACAGACTGTGCAGCCCACAGGACTTCAGCTGGGCCCACTGACACAGACTGTGCAGCCCACAGGACTTCAGCTGGGCCCACTGACACAGACTGTGCAGCCCACAGGACTTCAGCTGGGCCCACTGACACAGACTGTGCAGCCCACAGGACTTCAGCTGGGCCCACTGACACAGACTGTGCAGCCCACAGGACTTCAGCTGGGCCCACTGACACAGACTGTGCAGCCCACAGGACTTCAGCTGGGCCCACTGACACAGACTGTGCAGCCCACAGGACTTCAGCTGGGCCCACTGACACAGACTGTGCAGCCCACAGGACTTCAGCTGGGCCCACTGACACAGACTGTGCAGCCCACAGGACTTCAGCTGGGCCCACTGACACAGACTGTGCAGCCCACAGGACTTCAGCTGGGCCCACTGACACAGACTGTGCAGCCCACAGGACTTCAGCTGTGCCCACTGACACAGACTGTGCAGCCCACAGGACTTCAGCTGGGCCCACTGACACAGACTGTGCAGCCCACAGGACTTCAGCTGGGCCCACTGACACAGACTGTGCAGCCCACAGGACTTCAGCTGGGCCCACTGACACAGACTGTGTCATAGTCGAGCACTAATGAGCGTTGCTATAAAGAGGAAATAAGATGAACGAGCGTCTTAAAAGACTTTCTCATTTCTGAAGTTTCCCTGTTCTGACCCAAAGCCTCTCTGTCTCTCTCCCTCCCTCTCTTTATCTCTCTCTTTATCTCTCTCTCTCTCCTCCCCCCCCCTCTCGCTCTCTCTCTCTCCCTCCCTCTCTTTATCTCTCTCTTTATCTCTCTCTCTCTCCTCCCCCCCTCTCGCTCTCTCTCTCTCCTCTCTCCCTCCTCCCCCCCTCTCTCTCCCCTCTCTCTCTCTCTCTCTCTCTCTCTCTCTCTCTCTCTCTCTCTCTCTCACTCTCTCTCTCTCCTCTCTCCCTCCTCTCCCCCCCCTCTCTCTCCCCCCCCCTCTCTCTCTCTCTCTCTCCTCTCTCTCTGGATGAGTCATGATGAGTCAGTAAGGCTGTCTGAGGTTTGCTGTTTAAACACAATGTGTGCACCTGCTGTTTAGCTGAGAGTCTTGAAGGAGTCGGTGATTCAGTGTGTCTGCAGAGTCACTGTGCAGTAATGAGGTGAAACCACATCCCTGCTGTTAGTGCTGTGAGCAGACTGCTACACCACAGGGAGGTGCTTCATCTCTCATACTCTCCCTCCCTCTCCCCCTCCCTCCCCTCTCTCTCTCCAGGTTTCAGAGTGTAACTGGCCCTCTCATCAGGCCCCCAGCCTCCACAACCTGTTTGCTGTGTGTAAGAACATGCACAACTGGCTCAGACAGAACCCCAAGAACGTGTGTGTCATCACCTGCTCGGTAAGCTGACAGTCTGCTCAGCAAACACAGATCAGCTCGTGTGTGTGTTTCCTCCGGTTAAAAAAGCCGATATTGAACGCAGCCTTGATATGTCAGCAGAGTTGTTAGTCTCTGATGCCAGGGGGGGGGGTTTAAAGGATGTTGTTATTCCTCGACATGTCAGTCCTGCTTCACCTCCGCCTGGATTTGCAGCTTTAGGTGAATTGGACAAGCATATTGGAGGAGATATATTTAGAGTCTAGATCTACTCAGAAATGAATGACTAAGTAGTTGGCATTGCAAATGTATTCCTATCCTCCGTCCCAGAAATATTCATGTGATGTTGATAGTGGTTGTCCCCCCTCCCTCCCCCCCCCCCCCCTCTGTGTTAGGATGGGAGAGCTCCCTCAGGTGTGTTGGTGTGTGCCATGTTCTGTTTCTGCCACCTCTTCATCACCCCGGTTCCTGCTCTGCAGCTGCTCAGCGCCAAGAGGCCAGGCTCAGGCCTGTGGCCCTCCCACCGCAGGTGTGTGTGTGTGTGAGTGAGTCAGTGTGTGTGTGTGTCTGTCTGTGTGTGTGTGTGAGTGTGTCTGTCTGTGTGAGTGTGTGTGTGTATATCTGAGTGTGTGTGTGTGTGTGTCTGAGTGTGTGAGTGTGTATATCTGAGTGTGTGTGTGTGTCTGTCTGTGTGTGTGTCTGAGTGTGTGTCTGAGTGTGTGTGTGTGTGAGTGTGTGTCTGCGTGTGTGTCTGAGTGTGTGTGTGAGTGTGTGTAGCCAGCAGCCTTCAGATCAGTGTCAGTGTGTCAGAGCGTACAGAGGCTAACCCCCAGCTAACCCCCTCCCCTCCTCAGGTACATTGGCTATGTGTGCAGCATGGTGTCAGAGAAGCCCACCCTGCCTCACTCCAAGCCCCTGACAGTCAAGACCCTCACCATGACTCCAGTACCCTGCTTCAACAAGCAGAGGAGCGGCTGCAGGCCCTTCTGTGACGTCCTGATCGGAGAGACCAAGGTGTTCTCCACCGCACAGGACTACGAGAGGATGAGGTGGGAGCACCGCACACACACACACACACACACACACACACACACACACACACACACACACACACACACACACAGAGACACACACACTCTTACATGTGTATGTAAGCATACACTTATCAATGCGCAATTTATCATGATTTTCTTCACTCTCCTCACAACTTGACACCCCATTCATTATTCCCTCCCTCCCATTTTCCCTCTCCTGTCTCTCCGCCCGCTCTCTCTCTCTCTCTCTCTCTCTCCCTCCCACCCTCCCTCCCTCCTCCTCCCCCCCCCCCCCCCGCTCCCGCCCCCTCCTCTCCCAGGGAGCACAGGGTCCAGGAGGGGAAGGTGGTCTTCCCGCTGGGTGTGAGTGTGCAGGGGGATGTTGTGGTGTCAGTCTACCACATGAGGTCTACCATCGGAGGGCGTCTACAGGCCAAGGTACAGAGCCCCCTCTGGAGCCCCCCTTGTCCTGGAGCCCCCTTTCCTCGAGCTCAACACCCCATCTTCTCCCCCCCACTGGAGAGCACACACACATCTGTACACACACTGCTGTGTTTGATCTGTGGTTCATTACTCCACAGGTATCCAACACTCAGATATTACAGATTCAGTTCCATACTGGCTTCATCGCCCCAGGAACCACCGTGCTGAAGTTTACCAAGTGAGCTTTGTTTACGTTATTGACACACACACACACACCCAACAACACACACACACACACACTCCCCCCTAGCCCCTGCTCACAGCTGGTGTCCCCCTGGTCCAGGCCAGAGCTGGACGCGTGTGACTCTCCAGAGAAGTACCCCCAGCTGTTCCAGGTGCTGCTGGATGTGGAGGTGGAGGTTGTGGACAAGCAGAAAGACCTCACCCCTCCCTGGGAACAGTTCCCCTGCAAAGACCTCATCCCCAACGTGCTGTTCTCCTGCCACCAGGAACACCAGGACGCACTGGCCATCGCAGGTACCGCACACACACAGGTGTATGGACAGGTACCAGGGAGGCGGGGCTACACACACACAGGTGTATGGACAGGTACCAGGGGGGCGGGGCTACACACACACAGGTGTATGGACAGGTACCAGGGGGGCAGGGCTACACACACAGGTGTATGGACAGGTACCAGGGGGGAGGGGCTACACACACACAGGTGTATGGACAGGTACCAGGGGGGAGGGGCTACACACATAGAGGGTTATGGACAGGTACTGGGGGGAGGGGCTATACACATCCAGGTGTATGATGGACAGGTACCAGGGGGGAGGGGCTATACACATCCAGGTGTATGATGGACAGGTACCAGGGGGGAGGGGCTATACACATCCAGGTGTATGATGGACAGGTACCAGGGGGGAGGGGCTATACACATCCAGGTGTATGATGGACAGGTACCAGGTGTGAGGGTCTAGACACACACACACAATGGACGGTCACCATGGAAACCCTCTCTCCTCTCTTGTGTTGTTGTGGCTCGGCCAGATGAGATGGAGGGTGAGGTTCTGGAGGGTAAGCCTGACAGTAGACATGTAGGAATGATCCGAATCATTCACATGAACACAGTGACACTGATATGGATCTGATTCAATTGGAATTCGGATTCGAATGATTCAGATTCAGATGAAGCAGATCCATATCAGTGTTACTCTACTACAGTAGAGGCTTCTTCCCTACACAGAGTTGTGTTTGTGTTCAGTTAGGGATCATCTGACTCCCATCGCTGCCTGGTAGCTTTGCTGTAGAATCCAAGTCGCGTTTAAAACATAATAGAAAGATAGTTCACTACCGTCCCTTTCTTATTCTTTCAATCTCATTCTCTCTCTCTCCCCCCCCCCCCCCCCCTGCAGAGCCTAGCAGACTCCCAGGAGGTCCAGAGGGGCGTGGCCCTGGTGAGGAGAGCGACCCCTCAGATGACGAGATGCTCTCTCTGTCCAGCCAACAGAGCATCGCCAGCGGCAACGCCAAGGCCCCGCCCCCACGACCCAACCCCCCCTTATCCTCCACAGCCCCCCCAGAGGAGGTGGACTTGCTGGGCCTGGACACCCAGCCCCCCTCCTCCTCCTCCACCCAGCCCCCCTCCACTACCACCACCGACCTCTTGGGGGACCTGTTCGGGGATGCCCCCCAACCAGGGAGCACCCCAGTTTCGGCCCAGTCCACCCCTAGCAAGGCTGCCCCCCACTCAGCCACCTCCAGCCCCACACCTGCCGCCCCAGGTGAGCCCAGCCGTGCTGCTCTGATCCCTGGAACAGGACGTAGAGGACAGGCACAGCTGCCAGAGATGCTGTCACATGATGTGACAACCATGAGGAAATACTGCCTAAATACTGCCTAAATACCGCCTTAAACCAGAGAGGAAACTTCATTCCACATACTAGGGTCATACTAGGGTCATGCTAGAGTCATACTAGGGTCATACTAGGGTCATGCTAGAGTCATACTAGGGTCATGCTAGAGTCATACTAGGGTCATACTAGGGTCATGCTAGAGTCATACTAGGGTCATGCTAGAGTCATACTAGGGTCATGCTAGAGTCATACTAGGGTCATACTATGGTCATGCTAGAGTCATACTAGGGTCATGCTAGGGTCATGTTAGGGTCATACTTAGGTCATGCTAGGGTCATGTTAGGGTCATACTTGGGTCATGCTATCGTCATGTTAGGGTCATACTTGGGTCATGCTAGGGTCATGTTAGGGTCATGCTAGGGTCATGCTAGCGTCATGTTAGGGTCATACTTGGGTCATGCTAGCGTCATGTTAGGGTCATACTAGGGTCATGCTAGCGTCATGTTAGGGTCATACTTGGGTCATGCTAGGGTCATGCTAGCGTCATGTTAGGGTCATACTTGGGTCATGCTAGGGTCATGCTATCGTCATGTTAGGGTCATACTTGGGTCATGCTAGGGTCATGTTAGGGTCATACTTGGGTCATGCTAGGGTCATGCTAGCGTCATGTTAAGGTCATACTAGGGTCATGCTAGGGTCATGCTAGCGTCATGTTAGGGTCATACTTGGGTCATGCTAGCGTCATGTTAGGGTCATACTTGGGTCATGCTAGGGTCATGTTAGGGTCATACTAGGGTCATGCTAGGGTCATGCTAGGGTCATGTTAGGGTCATACTTGGGTCATGCTAGGGTCATGCTAGCGTCATGTTAGGGTCATACTTGGGTCATGCTAGGGTCATGCTAGGGTCATGTTAGGGTCATACTTGGGTCGTGCTAGGGTCATGCTAGGGTTTTTACTGCACTGCAACATTCCTCACCCAGTCCTAACATGGGGGGGGTGCGTTTGTTTCGATGCAGCGTTCGACCCGTTTGGGGCGGGGCCCATGCCCAAACCCCAGGAGCTGATGGGAGGCCTGCTTGGCCCAGGTAACAGGGGGGCCCCGGACCCCTTCCTGCATGCTGCACGTTCTCCATCACCCACCATGCAGGCTGCAGGCATGGGTGAGCATGCTGGCTGAACCACACACACAGTCACACACACATACTGATATAGATACACACCCAGAGACACTCACACACACACACACACACACACACACACATACTAATATAGATACACACCCAGAGACACTTACACACACACACACACACATACTGATATAGATACACACCCAGAGACACACACACACACACACACACATACTGATATAGATACACACCCAGAGACACACACACACACACACATACTGATATAGATACACACCCAGAGACACACACACACACACACACACACACACACACACACATACTGATATAGATACACACCCAGAGACACACACACACACACACACACACATACTGATATAGATACACACCCAGAGACACACACACACACACACATACTGATATAGATACACACCCAGAGACACACACACACACACACACACACATACTGATATAGATACACACCCAGAGACACACACACACACACACATACTGATATAGATACACACCCAGAGACACACACACACACACACACACATACTGATATAGATACACACCCAGAGACACACACACACACACCACCGCTCTCCTGCTGATGATTCTCTACGATGCTTTAACCATGTTCACCAGCGCTGGGCATGCTTCTGTAGAACACAGAGAACGCTGTAGAACACAGAGAACGCTGTAGAACACAGAGAATGCTGTAGAACACAGAGAACGCTGTAGAACACAGAGAACGCTGTAGAACACAGAGAACGCTGTAGAACACAGAGAACGCTGTAGAACACAGAGAACGCTGTAGAACACAGAGAACGCTGTAGAACACAGAGAACGTACACAGTGCCAGTTGGCAGAGAGCTACACTGAGATAAAGTCACGCTGCTTGTGTTTGTGCTGACATTCCAGACTGTTCCATTGTGTGTTTGATGTGTTGTGTGTTGTAGTGTGGTGTGTGTGTGTGTGTGTGTGTGTGTAGTCTCCAATCAGCTTCGTTCCTGCTTGGTGTGTCACAGATGTTTTGTGTGTTCTGATAGGTCGAAGTTCCCCTGTCCCGCCCACAACTCCAACTGTCAACATCCAGCAGCAAAATCCTATGGGGGGCTGGGACTGGAACAAACCAGCTGCTCCAGGTGCAGTGATACTCACACACACACACACTCACACACACACACACGCACACACACTAACTCACACAGGTAAAACAAGTTAGTGCCCAACATACCAGACTCATTCCCGACAGAGCTCCCTCTGCTGGTGTTCTGTGATATCACGCTCCTCCCACACTGCAGTAGGACAGACCAGTCCCCATCTAACCCTGTTCACTGATTGGCCACCTGTGTCATGTGACAGGGGGAGGAGTCGGCATGGGGAGCAAGTCAGCCAGCACCAGCCCCACCACGTCGGTCCACAGTACCCCCACCCACCAGGCCAAGCCCAACACCCTGGACCCCTTCGCTGACATCGGGAACCTGGGGGGCGGTCTGGGAGGTCAGTGAGGACCCTGGGAGACCACTGGGGGGGTTTAAGAAAGGGGAGGGAGGGGGAGGGAAGGGAGGGGGAAAGGGAGGCAGAGAAAGGGAGAGAGAGAGACAAAGAGAGAGATTCAGAAAGTCTGAACAGAGTGTCTTTGTTGAGGGAGGTTCAGGTGCTCTCTGTCAGACAGCTGCTTAAATAAAAGGAGCTTCACAAATCTGCCGTGACTGCAAAGCGCTCCTCTGTCATCTGCAGGTTCAGGGTTCTCAAGCAAGCCCACCACCCCTACAGGAACGGGGGGCGGGTTCCCTCCCATGGGTTCTCCGTCACGCCCCCCTCCCTCGCCCCAGCACGCTGGAGGCTGGCAGCCCAACGCAGGATTCCCATCCTGGCAACCCGGGGCAGGGGCTGGGGCGGGGGCCGGGGCAGGGGCAGGGTGGCAACCCCAGGGCCAGACCCCCCAGCCCAAGCCCAGCCCTAGCCACACCATGCCTCACTCCCCCCAGAACAGACCCAACTATAACATCAGCTTCTCCGCCATGGGGGGAGGCTCTCCTGGGGCAGCTGGCGGGAAACAGCAGCCCAGCATGGGTGAGTGGAAGAGGGGCACCTGGAGGCACCTGGAGGGGGTGTCCAAACATCCAGCCTTTCTTTGTATTTAGATAATAGTGTTGATACTTTAAGATAATGGTTGATACTGTGAGATAATGGTTGATACTGTGAGATAATTGTTGATACTGTGAGATAATGGTTGATACAGTGAGATAATGCTGGTTGATACTGTGAGATAATGCTGGTGATACTGTGAGATAATTATTGACACTGAGATAATGGTTGATACTGTGAGATAATGCTGGTTAATACTGTGAGATAATGGTTGATACTGTGAGATAATGGTTGATACTGTGAGATAATGCTGGTTGATACTGTGAGATAATGCTGGTGATACTGTGAGATAATGATTGATACTTTGAGATAATGGTTGATACTGTGAGATAATGGTTGATACTGTGAGATAATGCTGGTTAATACTGTGAGATAATGCTGGTTGATACTGTGAGATAATGGTTGATAATGTGAGATAATGCTGGTGATACTGTGAGATAATGGTTGATACTGTGAGATAATGCTGGTTGATACTGTGAGATAACGCTGGTGATACTGTGAGATAATGCTGTTGTGGCTGTGTTCTCTCCTGCAGGCACTAAACCCAAGGTTGGGACGGCTAACTTTGATGACCTGCTGTCAGGCCAGGGCTTCGCTGGAGCCAAAGATAAGAAGGGGCCCCGGACCATAGCAGAGATGAGGAAGGAGGAGATGGCTAAAGAGATGGACCCAGAGAAACTCAAGGTAGGGTCTGGACGACCAATCAGCATCCACCAGCCAAGGGACAGGAAGTGATGTAATGGGGGGGCGAGGGGGGGGTGGTATGGGAAGAGGTCGAAGGAAATTTGATGGTGTCATGATAGAAAGATATTGTTTTAAATCAAACAATATCTAGATATCTTGTCTGGAAAAACAGGAGTTTGAATGAAAGTTTGTATGAACAATAAAGAGGGGTGTAGATTCCAGAGAGCAGAACATCTTCATGCCTGTGCTCCTGTGCTCCTGTGCTCCTGTGCTCCTGTGCTCCTGTGTTCCTGTGCCCAGATCCTGGACTGGATCGAGGGGAAGGAGAGAAACATCCGAGCGTTACTGTCCACCATGCACACGGTGCTGTGGGAGGGGGAGACCCGCTGGAAGCCTGTGGGCATGGCTGACCTGGTCACACCTGAACAGGTGAAGAAGGTGTACCGCAAGGCTGTGCTGGTGGTCCACCCAGACAAGGTGAGACACACACACACAGAGACACACACACAGAGACACATACACACAGATACACACACAGACACACACACAGATACACACACAGACACACACACACAGATACACACACACATAGAAACACACAGAGACACACACAGAGATACCCACACACAGACACACACAGACACACACACACACACACACACAGACACACAGATACACACACACAGACACACACAGACACACACACACACATACACACACACAGGAGCACATAGTGTCGACTGATGGCTGGTTTTGCCCCCCTTCCCAGGCGACTGGTCAGCCCTATGAACAATATGCCAAGATGATTTTTATGGAACTGAACGACGCCTGGTCAGAATTCGACAGCCAAGGACAAAAGGCTCTTTACTGAGCCTGGAGACAGAGAGACAAGGAGACAAGAAGAGAGAAAAGGAGACAAGAAGAGAGACAAGGAGAGAGACAAGGAGACAAGAGAGAGTTCTTGCTGACTCAACAACATATCCCCCTGCCCCCGCCCCGCCCTCCCCATCACCACCAGACCCCAATTCAAAGAACTCCCCCAGATGTGTCTCCCTGTCCTGTGGATCCTGTTTACTGATGCTTCTTAAAGAGCCCCTCAACCGTGTCATCAAGTGAGCTAAAAACAACCCTACTTCCTCAGCTGCATATCTACTGTACTTTCTGTTAGTACGAATGCTGTGTGCAACACAGTCCAATTATAAATAAACCCATGATGACCCTGAACTCATTAGTGTCACAGCTGACACACACACAGACACACAGACACACACACAGAGACACACACACACCTTTCCCAGACTGTACTGTAGCATTAAGCAGTGTTCCTATTGTCAAATATGTATCAGTAGAATTGAAGTGTGTGGATATGTGAGCCCAAATAGAACTTCCTCCTGGAGGCTGATGACCTAGCTGGTGTTAGCTAGCTTTGGCTAAACAATGTGCTTCCATGTTGAAGAGTCTTAAAGATACCTGGACCCAGAGCAGATAGGTGTGTTGCTAGGGAACATGTTTGCGTGTGATAATGCCTGTTGTTCTACAGATACACTTACATTTATTCATTTAGATACACTACACCCATACAGTCATACAACCATACACACATACAACCATACACACACACACAACCATACACACATACAACCATACACCTGTACACGACAGGACTGATCTCACATCAAGATCATGTTCAGTCATCGAGGAGCCAACATTCCTAGGGGGCGTGTTTACTGGGTGTTCTAACAGCTGATTGGCTCGTGAGAAGAACATTAAAAAAAGAAGAAGCACAATTTGCCGTTTAGCTGAGGGACAAGATGGATGGATTTGCTCTTCGTATGGTTCATTCAGGGTGTGTGTGGATGGAGAGACTCTGTCCAGTAATATGAGGTCTAGATGAGGTCAGTATCTCACCTGTGTTTGAGGTGTCTCACCCGTCTGTGTCAGTGCTCTGGGTCAAAGGGGATTCAGAATGTAAGGAGATTACAGGTATGTTGAAAGTAATATTTTCCATTTGTTTGGCTATTTATATCAGCTGCTGCTAACTGCTTAAACAACATTTTCACTTATTTCTTTTTTTTTTTACATGGGTTTACTTTAAGTCAAAGATAATTTTTGTTGTGTTCTCTGACAATGTTATCATAACAAACACTACGAATTTGTATTTGATTTCTACAGTCTAATGTGGAACATGATTTCATGTTATCTGAATCCAAGCGGTATTTTCCTTGTGCTGTAAACACTTTGTCCCAACACCATGTCCCAACACCATGTCCCAACACCATGTCCCAACACCCTGTCCCAACACCCTGTCCCAACACCATGTCCCAACACCATGTCCCAACACCATGTCCCAACACCCTGTCCCAACACCATGTCCCAACACCATGTCCCAACACCATGTCCCAACACCATGTCCCAACACCATGTCCCAACATCATGTCCCAACACCATGTCCCAACACCCTGTCCCAACACCATGTCCCAACACCCTGTCCCAACACTATGTCCCAACATCATGTCCCAACACCCTGTCCCAACACCCTGTCCCAACATCATGTCCCCTGTTAGGAAACAGTTTTAGACACTATTCATTATCGGCCAGTCAGTTGGACTCCAGCCTGTATTCCTTCTTTCTCCAAAGACACTTGACGTGCTTCATATCGGACATCAGTATATCAGCGGTCGGCCGTCAACAGATGCGATGGTGGAGCTGGTTGAGGCCTCATCAGTGTGTCCAGTCTACAATCTGAAGCTTCGTCTCCCTTTGACTGTCTAAAAGGCTAAACACTCCTAATCATTACTGTATCACTAAATAGACTGTTTACCCAAGTGATGAACTAAGGGTGGGAAGAGAACAAACCCAACATCGATGGGTTCTGTTATAACCCTCGCTGTTCTGCTTGTGACACAACACAGCCTCGATCTCCTCTGGGTGACTTTGAATCTCAGCTGTGGATCAACATGAGGGGAGTGGAGATCAAAGACTCTTTATCAGCTACTGTACCTGCAGGATCCACAAACACCTGACTGTCTGACTCCATCCTGACAAACTGGCAAAACAATGAAACACCACAAATCCCCTCGTCTGCCCTGCAAATCCTAAAGGAAATGTTCAATGCTAACCTCTCTATATTATAGTGGATGTGTGTTGTTGAACCTGTTGTATGTGAGGAAGTGCTAAGGTTTGGGTACGACAACAGTACGTGTTTGCTTGTCGACTGTAATAGTATTACTTAAAAGAAGAAACATGTAAAACGTTAGTTTTTGTGTTTTCTCGTCCTTATCGGTTTGCTCACAGGCTGTGTGATAATGTGCGATGCACAGATGCAGTACTTAGTGAACAGAATAAAGGAAGAAATAAATCATGTTCATTTCTTGCAGTTTTTTGGGGGGTGCTTTTAAACCTTGTGCACGCTTGACGGGCCAAAATGACCATAAAACTACACACTACTGTGGCTGTTGAGAGCCTGTCCTGCTGCCACTAGAGGGCGCTGCAGGCACGCATGGGTCCATTAGCCTGCTCTGCACATAGTTACACAATAATTATAGTAATCATAATAATAATAATGCCTCATTTAGCAGACGCTTTTATCCAAAGTGACTTAGATTTTTACGTACAGGGACAATCCCCCTGAGGCAAGTAGGGTGATGTGCCTTGACCAAGGACACGAGAGCTGAACTATCCTCTTCAAACATTGGTATAATTAAGGTCTTGACCATGAAAGCATATCAGAGACATGTTTCGAATTTGAATACAAATTTAACATTGTCTATTCAATTGTAAATTCCAAGGTACCGGTTTTGAATTCACCTCTTTAAAATTGAAATGTGAATTCAATTCAAGGTCATCCATCCTTCAGCACAGACTCTGCATTTCCAATAAGATTTATTTAATCAACACAACTGAATAGCTGAAAGTTTCCAAGAAGGAAACTTAACTACATCTAAAGCATGGAGCCTCTTTCGCCAGGAGGAGGTCTGAGTAATGTACTGGTCACTGGAGAAAGCAGGGATGGTGGGTGACTCATGATTAAGGGATATTTCTCTGCCTCCTCACTCTCTCTTTCTCTTCGTCTCTTTCCCTCACTCTCTCTCCCCATCTCCCTCTCTCTCCCTCACTCTCTTTCTCTCTGCCTCCTCCTTTTGTCTCTCTCTCTCTCTCTCCATCCCTCCTCCCCACCTGTCTGATATTTCTCTGCCTCCTCACTCTCTCTCTCTCCCTCTCCCTCTCTCTCTCCCTCTCTCTCTGTCTCTCTCTCTCTCTCTCTCTCTATCCCTCCTCCCCACCTGTCTCCACCCCAGTAGTGACGTCAGTGAGAGGGGGTGCTGATGAATGTCTACACCCCTGGCCCCTCTCCCATCCTGGCTGTCGTGGGAACCAACACCATTAATCAACCTTCTCATCCATCGCATCCAGCGCTAACCGAGGTCTCGACATCCACCTGACGCAAATACAGAGGTGGCTGGCGCACACGACACACACTCTTTCTCTCCTTCTCTCTCTTTCCCTCCCTCCCTCCATCCCTCCCCCCCTCTCTTTCCCTCCCCCGCCCCCTATCAAACCCCTTCAGTGTGATCTCTGGAGTGTGTAGGAGGAATACTGCACTGTGACCTGCAGGAGGGACAATCCCGGAATCACAGAGGAAACACAAACACACACACAAGTCTTACTGATCCCTGACATGACCGAGGTGTACTGTGCTCAACACTGCTCAACACTGCTCAACACTGCTCAACACTGCTCAACACTGCTCAACACTGCTCAACACTGTTCAACACTGCTCAACACTGCTCAACACTGCTCAACAATGCTCAACACTGCTCAACACTGCTCAACACTGTTCAACACTGCTCAACACTGCTCAACACTGCTCAACACTGCTCAACACTGCTCAACACTGCTCAACACTGTTCAACACTGCTCAACACTGCTCAACACTGCTCAACACTGTTCAACACTGCTCAACACTGCTCAACACTGCTCAACACTGCTCAACACTGTTCAACACTGCTCAACACTGCTCAACACTGCTCAACACTGCTCAACACTGCTCAACACTGTTCAACACTGCTCAACACTGTTCAACACTGTTCAACACTGCTCAACACTGCTCAACACTGCTCAACACTGCTCAACACTGTTCAACTGCTCAACACTGTTCATAAAGTATTCTGAATCTGAACACTGCTCAACACTGCTCAACACTGTTCAACACTGTTCAACACTGCTCAACACTGCTCAACACTGCTCAACACTGTTCAACTGCTCAGCACTGTGGGGAGGGGGGGCGGGGAGGGGGGGCAGTGTCATGTGCTCTGCTGGTCAGCTGGTCGTCTCTCATGCTTACAAGCTTGTTTTCACACAATGTTTCTGCCAAGTGGTCAGTCAGCCAAAAAACACTCTCTCCTTCCTCTCTGTCTCCCTCTTTCGATTTCCTTCCTCTTCCTCTCTCTCTTTTTCTTCCAGTCTATCTGTATGTCTCTTTATCTACAAAAAAAACCCACACAGTTTGGCTCAGTGTGTGTGTTTGTGTGTAACTTACAGTATATCCTCCAGGCTTTGAGCCTTATCAGAATAAACATGGAACACAGAGAGAAGCGTCAAAACTTCCCGTCTGGGACAACGTACAACAGCACATTCATCTTTTCCTGGGGAAAACTGTCTATTTGAAGATTGGATATTTGTATGTCTGTATTTGAACTTTAAACAAGTGGTTTTAAATTCAGCAGTGTGTGGCACAGCAATATTTTACCACACAGGGATTTTTGAACTGCAAATAAAACCCATCGTTTTACTGCTGGCATCCACTGTGAAATGAAGGCAGTTAAAGATAGGAGGCAGAGAGACAGGGGGAGAGAGAGAGAGAGGGAGAGAGGGAGGGGAGAGGGGGGAGAGAGGGGGAGAGGGAGAGAGAGAGAGACTATGTATTTGGTGTTTCATTCACTTTCTTAGAAGTCGCTTCTGCTGAATGAAATGAATGAATGAGATTGTGTGGTTTCTAACCTGCACTGGTGCTCATTGATCAGGCCTACAGCTGAAGAGTCTATGATGAGTTTCTACCAAGCAGAAGCTGTTCTGTGTCACAGACATCCTGCTAACCATCAAGACACAGTGTCCAATCACAACGCTGCTTCAGGGTTCAGACATGTGAACCAACACAAACACAGCTTGTGTAAACACGCTCCCCCCCCAAAAATATTTCCTTTGTATATTTTTTGAGGACATTTGACGTCCGATGACGATGTGCATTCTGGGATTGAGTTTAATTAGTGTCCTGCTCAGAAACCTACAGTAGCAGGTCAGGGAACAAACAGCCTTCCTGGATGTTTATAAATAGACAGGCCCACTTTAGCAGTCGTTGGACAGAAACATGGACAAGGCCTGAACAGCTGCTACCCTATAATAATAACAGCAACGACAACAAAAAATGATCTAAATAGACCAGAAGTGTGTTTTGTCCATTCTGTATCTCTGTCAAGTCTGAGGTTTGGTGAAGTTTAGTGAAGCCCTGTTCTGATAATGATAACCAGTAGGATCTTCCTGTTCTGATAATGATAACCAGCAGGATCTTCCTGTTCTGATAATGATAACCAGTAGGATCTTCCTGTTCTGATAATGATAACCAGCAGGATCTTCCTGTTCTGATAATGATAACCAGTAGGATCTTCCTGTTCTGATAATGATAACCAGTAGGATCTTCCTGTTCTGATAATGATAACCAGTAGGATCTTCCTGTTCTGATAATGATAACCAGTAGAATCTTCCTGTTCTGATAATGATAACCAGTAAGATCTTCCTGTTCTGATGATAACCAGTAGAATCTTCCTGTTCTGATAATGATAACCAGTAGGATCTTCCTGTTCTGATAATGATAACCAGTAAGATCTTCCTGTTCTGATGATAACCAGTAGAATCTTCCTGTTCTGATAATGATAACCAGTAGAATCTTCCTGTTCTGATAATGATAACCAGTAGGATCTTCCTGTTCTGATACTGATAACCAGTAGGATCTTCCTGTTCTGATAATGATAACCAGTAGGATCTTCCTGTTCTGATAATAATAACCAGTAAGATCTTCCTGTTCTGATGATAACCAGTAGAATCTTCCTGTTCTGATAATGATAACCAGTAGGATCTTCCTGTTCTGATAATGATAACCAGTAGGATCTTCCTGTTCTGATAATGATAACCAGTAGGATCTTCCTGTTCTGATAATGATAACCAGTAGGATCTTCCTGTTCTGATAATGATAACCAGTAGGATCTTCCTGTTCTGATAATAATAACCAGTAGGATCTTCCTGTTCTGATAATGATAACCAGTAGGATCTTCCTGTTCTGATAATAATAACCAGTAGGATCTTCCTGTTCTGATGATAACCAGTAGAATCTTCCTGTTCTGATAATGATAACCAGTAGGATCTTCCTGTTCTGATAATGATACCAGTAGGATCTTCCTGTTCTGATAATGATAACCAGTAAGATCTTCCTGTTCTGATGATAACCAGTAGAATCTTCCTGTTCTGATAATGATAACCAGTAGGATCTTCCTGTTCTGATAATGATAACCAGTAAGATCTTCCTGTTCTGATGATAACCAGTAGAATCTTCCTGTTCTGATAATGATAACCAGTAGAATCTTCCTGTTCTGATAATGATAACCAGTAGGATCTTCCTGTTCTGATACTGATAACCAGTAGGATCTTCCTGTTCTGATAATGATAACCAGTAGGATCTTCCTGTTCTGATAATAATAACCAGTAAGATCTTCCTGTTCTGATGATAACCAGTAGAATCTTCCTGTTCTGATAATGATAACCAGTAGGATCTTCCTGTTCTGATAATGATAACCAGTAGAATCTTCCTGTTCTGATAATGATAACCAGTAGGATCTTCCTGTTCTGATAATGATAACCAGTAGAATCTTCCTGTTCTGATAATGATAACCAGTAGGATCTTCCTGTTCTGATGATAACCAGTAGAATATTCCTGTTCTGATAATGATAACCAGTAGGATCTTCCTGTTCTGATGATAACCAGTAGAATATTCCTGTTCTGATAATGATAACCAGTAGGATCTTCCTGTTATGATAATGATAACCAGTAGGATCTTCCTGTTCTGATGATAACCAGTAGGATCTTCCTGTTCTGATAATGATAACCAGTAGGATCTTCCTGTTCTGATAATGATAACCAGTAGGATCTTCCTGTTCTGATAATGATAACCAGTAGGATCTTCCTGTTCTGATAATGATAACCAGTAGGATCTTCCTGTTCTGATAATAATAACCAGTAGGATCTTCCTGTTCTGATAATGATAACCAGTAGGATCTTCCTGTTCTGATAATGGTAACCAGTAGGATTGTGTTGTTTATCTGCCCGGTTACAGAATACTGCCTTCATGACCCATCTCCAGTGGGGGGTCCTATCTGAGTCTGAACCCTCTGCCCTCCCCCTTATCTCCCTCCTGCCCTCCCTTCCCCCTTATCTCCCCTTGATCTCCCCCCAGCCCTCCATCCCCCCTAGCCCTCCAGCCCCCCCAGAGAATATGATTGGTTTGTATTCTCGACCGCCTTGCCCAGAATAGACGTCTGTTTACTCAGTGATCTGAAGGAGTGAAGACTGTGTGTTCCACCAGTACGCTACTTCTCAAACCACCACGCTACCCCAACCCTGTCCAGCCCCAGGCTGGTCTCTTCCTGTTTCCTGTCCCAGCTATCAGAACAGTGCACAGTTTGCTCTCCTGCTGGTTCTGCACTGTGGCTGCTTGACCCAAGCTGCTTACGCACAGCAAGTGGTAAGTCACACATACACACACATCACACCCAAAAATACACTCTGCACGTATGTTATGTAATTTAACTCCCAAGTCGTCAGAGTGTTACACTGCACCGTGTTTTGTTTACTATGTCAAATACATTATCAACAGCTGATTTAATTCACTTGCTGTTAACTTAGAAGCATCAATTTATCGTTTAAAAAGAAGAATGATATTTCACGTCTGTGGTCTCGAGAGCCACCTGTTGATCTATCCAGTTTGAGGGGTTTCTCTCTCGCTCGCTCTCTCCCTCGCTCTCTCCCTCGCTCTCTCTCTCTCTGTCTCTCTCTCTCTCCCCCTCTCCCTCAGTACCTCCACTGTGGCCCCCGGGCTTCTGACTAACACTTCTGGTCATTATCTTTAACCTTTATGCTCTCTTCATATTCTGCAATGCTCCCAGGTTAATGAGATGTTTACCCTGTTAGCCCTGTTGGCCGCTGAAATGGTCTGCTAGGCTGCACATGAATCACCAAGACTTAGAACATACAATCTGAATGTCTCATTGTGAGTGTGTGTATGTGTGTGTGTGTGTGTTTACTACATAGTTTAGTTGTGGCTCTGTCTAAATGGCAGCCACGCAGAACTGAGGGTTAGTATAATCGCTGGCTGCTCACTGGGCAGAAGCACAGCTAGATCTTTAGCTGCAGTAGCCTCAGGAGGCAGACTGGACCAGATCAATATTACAGCTTCAGTTAGGAGCAAAGCAGACCGGGACATTATCAGGTGAATCATGTCACACTCCTGTGGCTTCAGGAGAAGTAGAACGGTAAATACAAGAAACACAAACAGAACTGTATCCTCACTAGACTGGAGACGCATCATACAATCTTCTCTCTTTTTCCCTTCCAATTGAATGTGCTGGATTCCATTTTCTCTGTCCCATCATCATCGTTCTTACCGTCCGCGTTCCACGTGGAACATCCTGTACGCAGAACATCTAAATCTATAATGCGTGTGATTGCTGAGTGCCCATTCATTTCATTGGAGTTATTTTATATTCCAATTATTTACATACATCAACACAGCATAAACACAATCAACACGTTCAACTAAGGACGAGGAAGAGTCCGTTTGTATGTTTCTCGAATGGCAGCGCAGCGCTCGTTCATTAGCGTTAGCATTAGCAGTAATGAGCCCAGGTCAGTTGATGGGACCGAAGCTTTAGCTTGGCCATATGCTGCTGCTGCTGCTGTTGTTGTGGTTGTTGTGGTAGACAAAGAGTCCACAGCTTCCAGGAAAAAGCCTTCTGATTTAGCCTAATGGTCAATTAGCTATGCTGAATCATGCAATTGGCTCTGTCACCCTGTATAAAGACAGTGTGTCCCTCTGTCTCTCTGTATAGAGACAGTGTGTCCCTCTGTCACCCTGTATAGAGGCAGGGTGTCCCTCTGTCACCCTGTATAGAGACAGTGTGTCCCTCTGTCTCTCTGTATAGAGACAGTGTGTCCCTCTGTCTCTCTGTATAGAGACAGGGTGTCCCTCTGTCTCTCTGTATAAAGACAGTGTGTCCCTCTGTCTCTCTGTATAGAGACAGTGTGTCCCTCTGTCACCCTGTATAGAGGCAGGGTGTCCCTCTGTCACCCTGTATAGAGACAGTGTGTCCCTCTGTCTCTCTGTATAGAGACAGTGTGTCCCTCTGTCTCTCTGTATAGAGACAGGGTGTCCCTCTGTCTCTCTGTATAGAGACAGTGTGTCCCTCTGTCTCTCTGTATAGAGACAGTGTGTCCCTCTGTCTCTCTGTATAGAGACAGTGTGTCCCTCTGTCTCTCTGTATAGAGACAGTGTGTCCCTCTGTCTCTCTGTATAGAGACAGTGTGTCCCTCTGTCTCTCTGTATAGAGACAGTGTGTCCCTCTGTCTTGATGGTTTCAGTCACAAACTAATGTCTGAGAGGAAACGACACTCTGCTCTGAGGAGACTCTGTTGGAGGAACGTTCTAGAACATGAGATGAGGGCAGGCATGAGGACAGGGACAGGCAGAGGTGACTGTAGATATTACCTGTTGTGTGACTTATGGAGTATTTCATGACAGAAGTTAGAAAATAACAATATCATCAACCCTCTCCAAAGACTGCAGACAGAAAGGAATAAGTGGAAAAAAAGCCCTTTTTATTGTTATCGTTTTGTTATATACATGTTATATTATAGGTTATCATATTACCAGAAATATCATAATTTACCTGCTGTGAATATGGTGTTTCCCGTCTCTCTGTCCCTTTCCGTAACTGAACGTTTTCATTCATGACTTTGAAACAGGGTTCTAAGTCTCCTGCATGTGGACTTCCTATGTCTCCTTTGTGACCAGTTCTGATGCCACATTCAGTCATTTATCAGACGCTCTCATTCAGAGCAACTTGCAGAAGGTACAGGGAGACAAGTAGGGTGTAGTGCCTTGCCCAAGGACACAACGTCATCTGGCACGGCCGGGATTCGAGCCTGGGTTAGCCCGATTACTAGCCCGATTCCCTAACCGCTCGGCCACATGACTCCCCTGGTTTTTGTTATTACAAATGGCTGGTGTTTGTTCTGGTCCTGCTGATGTTAAAGCAGCAGTATGTGTGTCTCTGTTTCTGCCAGATAAGTGTCCCTGATCATTGACATGTTACTGTGCTGGGAGCTCACCCAGGGAACACAATACCAGAGAATGACACATCTCTCTCTCTCTGTCTGTCTGTCTGTCTGTCTCTGTCTCTCTGTCTCTCTGTCTGTCTCTGTCTCTCTCTCTCTCTGTGTGTCTCTATCCCTCTCTGTGTCTTTGTCTCTCTCTGTCTCTCTCTCTGTCTCTCTCTGTCTCTCTCTGTGTCTCTCTGTTTCTCTCTCTCTGTGTCTCTATCTCTCTGTTTCTCTCTCTCTCTCTGTTTCTCTCTGTCTCTATCTCTCTCTTTCTCTCTGTCTCTATTTCTCTCTCTCTCTCTGTTTCTCTGTTTCTCTCTCTCTTTGTCTCTATCTCTCTGTTTCTCTCTCTCTATATATGTCTATCTCTCTCTCTTTCTCTCTGTCTCTATCTCTCTCTCTCTGTCTCTCTCTTTGTCTCTCTCTCTCTCCCTCCACCCATCCTTATTCTCTTTCAATCCCATCTCTGCATCTGGGAGCTGAGGTGGAGGAGGGGGTGAGGGAGGAAGAGGAGAGGGATGAGGGGCAGAGGGAGGGGGAGGAGGAGGGAGGACACAATGTTGATTACAGGGAACAAGAGAGAGATTAAGTTAATGAGAGAAATGAACAAAACAAAGAGATGAACAAAGAGAGGGAACGAGTGAGATAGAAATGGAGAGATAGAGAGAGAGATAAAGATATTGGTGCATGAGGATGAGATGGAGATGTGTGTGTTTGAGAGGCGTGACAATGAGAAGAGTTTTATGACTCACTCCATCAACCTAGCGGTCCATTCAGTTTGACGTCAGTATGGGAGGAACGCAGGACGAATTAACACCCCCACAACACCCCCTAGCCCTCCTCTTCCCCTCACTGCCCCCACCCCCCCTTTGAGAATGACAACGAGACGAAAACTCAATCACGTTCCTCTGGTGTTGGAGTGGAGCCCAGGCATCCTGCCCTGTGCCCACCCCAGCCCACCCCAGCCCTCCCCAGCCCACCCCAGCCCACCCCAGCCCTCCGCAGCCCCCCACCCCACCTTGCCTCCCTGCTTGACGCCTTGCAGTTGTCCAGCACAGCAGCGTCCAACACAACAATGACCCCTTTCCTTTTTCGGCACAAACTATGTCTTTGCACATCAGTCAGCGTGCTCCGCTACGCCATCCGGCCACCCAGGGGTGTCCAATCCTGGTCCCACCACCCACCCAGGGGTGTCCAATCCTGGTCCCACCACCCACCCAGGGGTGTCCAATCCTGGTCCCACCACCCACCCAGGGGTGTCCAATCCTGGTCCCACCACCCACCCAGGGGTGTCCAATCCTGGTCCCACCACCCAGGGGTGTCCAATCCTGGTCCCACCACCCACCCAGGGGTGTCCAATCCTGGTCCCACCACCCACCCAGGGGTGTCCAATCCTGGTCCCACCACCCACCCAGGGGTGTCCAATCCTGGTCCCACCACCCAGGGGTGTCCAATCCTGGTCTCACCACCCAGGGGTGTCCAATCCTGGTCCCACCACCCACCCAGGGGTGTCCAATCCTGGTCCCACCACCCACCCAGGGGTGTCCAATCCTCCATGTATGAGTTGTTTCCCTGCTCCAGCACACCTGATTCTAATGAACAGGTTGATATCAAGCTCTGCGGAAGCCTCATAATGACCCTTCATTAGATTCAGGTGTGTTGGATCAGGGAAACGTCTGATACTGTCAAGACAACAGGGACCCTGAGGACCAGGGTTGCCTACCAGTGGCCCAGACACATCATCAGAGATAAGCAGTTTTCCATCTCCTGGTAACATCTGGCGGTGTTAGACACAAATAGATCTGACTGGCTAATTTGACTACACTGAAGGGGGAGGAGGGGGGGAGGGAGGGAGAGAGGGAGGTTGAGATGAGAACAACAGAAATGACAGGAACTCTAACTGCCCTTGAGGAGAGAAGGTTGACAGAAGGAAAAGCTGGTAGTGATTATGATTGTTCAACCATCTGTTACACACCACCTTGACTCATCAACACACACACTCACACACACACACACTTTTTTTCTCTCAATTCAGGACAAGGGTCATTTCTGCTGTTACCGACAGTGTTTTTGAACCTAACTGTTGACACATGGAGATTTCCTTTTTTATGACTCCATTTGCTTTTCACATGTTAGCATATATTGTGGCTCAAATCAGCAGTTTTTCTGCGTCCTGGCACACAGTGTCACTGTGTGACTGTTTAATAACTCAGATCAAGTTCTCGTTAACAGCAAAAAACACAAATCAGTCAGGCCTTCTGTTAAGCTGCAGGTATAGTTATTATGACCTCAGTATCATGACCACTTCAGTAACTGGAAGAAAAAAAACCATCTTCTCCCATCTCCCATCATCTTACCAAGGCAACTACACATACTGGACAAAAGACTTGCAGTAAATACGAGAAAGCCATTTTTTTCTGTATTTTGCCATCAAGATACTGTAGCCTATACAGAGAGACACGCTAAGTATAGAAGGGTAAATATGTTTATTTGAACCAGTTTACCACATAGGACGACACAGGTTAACTATTCTTACTAGTTCACCCACCTGAAGCCATAGGAAACTGAGTTATTCAGAGGTTGGATCCTGGGCAAAGAGCCAGATGGACAATAAGGAGATGAGGATTTCCACAGAACCACTCACACACAAACAAGGACATATGTACAAACTATATTAATATTTGTCTTAGTCTTGTTGAGGGAAAAAGCCACACCAATACGGAACATCTTCACTGTTCATGGTTTTCGTGGAGAAGTTTGGGGGAAAGTTGCGTTTTGTCAACAGCAGGCTTGACTTCTCCAGCTACAATGTTTATTTTTGTCTTTGTTGAGACAAGATTTGACATTAACAAGGTATAACTTCAGGTTTAACTGAGGGGTTTAAGAGGTTAAACCTGAAGTTACCTCATGTTTTGATGTGACTGTCAGTTTACTAACAAGAAGTAAAAAAAAAAAAAAAAACACTTCCAACTCACCCAAGTCTTTGTGGTTCTGGATTATAAATCAATCTTCTGTTCTTTCCTCGCTCCTTCTTGCCTGAAATATAATTTATTATAGTTGGTGTAAGACAATAAAAAGGACAAGATTGTTTTTAAAACTGATAACTTTGACCTTGTTTGAGGTTTTGATCCAAATCGATTCCAAACAAAACGCGGCAAAATACGTCACGCTCACGTGCACTTCAGACTTGGGGGAAAGCCTCGCGTGAATAGTTAATGAAGCGCCTACTCGCCCACCCTCCAGAGAGGATGACGTAAGCTAGTCTGCCGATGATGTCATTCAGAAATGACTTCACCCGCCTCGTGTGTGTGTGTGGGGTGGGATGACAGCGAGAGGAGAATTATGTCATCTTTATTTCTTATTTGGGGATAAAAGTGTGTTTGCTGTCTTCAGCACGCGCT
Organism: Neosalanx taihuensis; assembly: GCA_030340665.1. Lineage (NCBI taxonomy): Eukaryota > Metazoa > Chordata > Actinopteri > Osmeriformes > Salangidae > Neosalanx > Neosalanx taihuensis. The sequence continues at coordinate 5,369,528 of CM059308.1, forward strand.
GTATTATTTGTGCAACAGTGCATAAAACAGCGATGCAGCCCCCAGATCATCACAGGTTCTTCTACATAATACTGAATAAACATGCCGTTGGAAAACGCTTGATTTAACTGTAGCATTTTAAATCAGCCAGTTTATTACACAGGACGAGCATATAAAAGCTACACAATAGAGAAATGTTGTTTTGACTGTTGAAAGCGTTGAACAGAAGGTCTAGTGTCTTAGTATTGACTGAACAATAAGCGCATCTGCTGTCTTTTATCCGGGATTGGAACTGTGCTTGATGTGTCAGTGTGACTGACTCATCCTGTCCAAGGCAGCGAAGCACCTTAACACACACCTACACACACAGCTGTTACTGAACAAGATGTTTCAGTGGTTGACTCTGCTGTGTTGACTAGTAGGGCGGTGTAACACACACACACACACACACACACACACGTAGCTGCTCCTCTCTAACACACACTTTCCAAACTGACAGTCATCTTCCCACAGCATCTTTGCATTTGCTAACTTTCCCTGCCTTTTATCCATGGGGTTAAACAAATCCCACCTTTGTGACGAACATCAAAATAACTGTCTCGAGGTCTTGGGACATTAAATACATTTGTAATACACAACAGGTGTTATGAATCATTTCGACCATGAGCCATATGCCATGGGAGCCTCCCGATTCGGAGCGCTTTGGTTAAGCCAACTACTCACCTCTGCTAAATTGCATCTATTATTCACCAGTGACTCTCTCCCACTAGGCCGGGGCCGGCTCTAGGCATAGGCGACATAGGCGGTCGCCTAGAGCGCCATCGGCTGGAGGGGCGCTGCACCCTTAATCGATAATTAATAACAGTCTTTTATTTCGAAAAATTATCGGATGCTCTCGGTAAAGGTGCAAGTCGAGTAAAAAACTGTCGTCTTTGGGAATCGCTCAATTTACATTTTCATAACCAATTGTGGAGAACTCAAATCTTGCTGAGCCAGTTTCCACATGGATATTCATGTTGAGCATGGATGATTACTGTGACACACCAAGGCCAGGGAAAAGAGTGTGTGATGTGTTTTTTTATTTATTTTATTTGAAGTTTCGTGGATTTCTGCAGTGTTTTGACATAAAGAACAGTGTGTGCTGATGCAGCACATTCCTCTTAACTGCAACCCAACAATCCCTGGGAGGATTTAAGGGCCAGACATGGAGTAAATCATTTGGTGGCCTGTTATAATGGTGACTAACCAGGGTGGACTATAGTGTCCACACTCTGTCCACACTGAACGGGTTAAACACGCACTTCTGTTGTTATCATGTAAACTAACCATGTTGCTATGACTTCACGTGCTATAGAGCTTTCAACGCTCGCGACAAAATAAATAAATAAATAAATAAGAAGAAACAGGGGGTCCTAAAAAAAAAGAAGTTCAGCCAGAACCTCGCGCGCGGCACAATATCTCTCACTTTGCAAATGTGACCATTTTAAACAAAACACCATTCGACAGCATTGTTTCGTTTTTCATTTTATGCACTATTCATAAAGCTCGTGCATGGCTATGACGTCACAATGATGACGTCATCCTGCTGAACAGGCATTAAAACTCTGCAGAGAAACACAACTAGTCTAACTCTAAAGAGTTATGGTATAATATCGTATCATAATGTTTCTTAATATATAGACTACTTTATACTGTTAGAATAACTGCATCATGAGCGGGACAGGGTGGGCGTGCGCCCCTCGTGACGCGGTCTCGCCCTCCTTCAGTAAAGAGGCTCGAGCAGGGCAGATGTTCTGAACCGGGAATATTAAGACGGGAAAAGACTGCTGGTAAAACCGACTGTCGTAATTAACGAGAGGGTAGATTAAAGTTAACTTAAAGGACTTTAATTCACTGACCCACCGGCTGAAGAAGACTTTAACAAGTAAGAACACACTAACATGTCTACCTATGTTACTTTAATCTTTAATGTACTTGTAACTCTTTTTAAATTGTCATTTTTTTAAAACTGTTGATTGATGCATTTTGTCAGTCGGGCGCAAAATCCCACATATAGGTGATTTACCGGTGTTAGGAGAAGATAACCACATTGTTTAAAAATATATATATTGTGTGTGTTTTTTCTTATTTGTTACAATATTAAGTCGGTATTGATTCTCTACGCCTTTTGGTTTATGCATGTCAACAGTGAAAAGGTGTTAAGAAAACAAGCGAATATCATAATGGTCTTGTACGAACGGACCTCCGGAACTCCTTCAGCGGGAGGAACCTGGAGGAACCGTCCGTGATCTTCCTCTTGTCATTCAGGGGGGGAGGTCAAGCTCGCGGGTTTGAGCTTTAGGAAAGTCGCGCGGTTGCTTGAGCTTTTGGGGCTCGCGCTACGTCATGTCTCGTGAATGATCCCTGAAACAGACCGCGAGACACATCAAGTCACACACCATCTGTTTGTCTCGAGCCCTCTTGGATCAGAGCATCGTTCATGTAACCGTTCAGCCCGCAGCAGTTGAATAACATCAGGATAAACAGAGGCGCTATAACGTTGAATAACAGACCACGCGCTTGTTTGTGTAGTGTCTCGTGTCACAGACGCATTCACACTCTGCACTGTTTTGATTCAGGATCCATGAATTAGTGAACAGAATCTCTGGCTCGTGCCATGTTTTTGCACGTAACGTGTGTCCCCCTGTCACGCGCTGATCTCCACCGCGAGAGTCAGGGATGAGCTCGAGCGGAGCAAACGGATTGGATGAGCTGTGATTTGTTCCAACACAAACAGTGAGCTGGTACCTGGAAGGGGGAAGATCTGGAGGTTAAATCATCATAAACTGAAACAGCTGTAGAAAGAATGTGTGGAATATTTCCCAGACATGCGCGCGCATCTAGAAATGTGACACAACATAGCTTCTTGTTCATATCTGCGCTGTTACACAGGAAATTAGTTTAAAAGTCGTCAGTGGAGATGGAGCGATGGCGAGAAACACGTGGTTTATAAAGATCAATTAAATAGGATTGCCCGCCCCCCTCCTATTTCCCATTTTCTCAATAAACTAGAACATGGTGACATGTTTTCTTTCTGCAGGTTTGAACTGGTGCAAACATCTCCATCGAACACACTCACTGTATAGCTGACATAAGACACTCTTCTCCTCTTCCTCCCTCTCCCCTTCCTTCTTCCCTCCCACCCCTTCCTCATCCTCTCCCTCCTTCCTCCTCCTCTTCCTCCTCCTCCCCCTCCTTCCTCCTCCCCCTTCCTCCACCTCTCCCTCCCTCTCCCTCCTCCCTCCCTCCCTCCCTCCCTCCCTCCCTCCTTCCCTCCCTCCCTCTCCCTCCTCCCTCCCCCTTCCTACTCCTCTCCCTCTCCCCCCCCCCCTTCTCTGTTAGATTCATCCCATCCTGTACAGAGGGAAAGTTCTCTCACCCATCACTACCATGTGAGTATGTTACTGCACTATGGAACGATCCAAACAGCATCTAGAAAGTGTCCCATTGCTCACTGACATCAGGTGTGTGTTTATTACCTTGTTACATAACTCCAGATTGATAGATAATATAGAAATGTGAGTTACAGCGGCTGGTCAGAATGAGCCTTTTCCATTTTAACATCATTGCGAAATCGTAATTGGAAACCAACGCGAATGGAATGTGTGTTCAATAATTCATGGTGTTTCCGAGCCAACTGTGTTAGCCTGCTGCTGTTCCAGACTTGGTTTGCTGAGGATGTGTGGTTGTGTTGAGCTGTATGTCTGGGTGACTCACTAACCTTTAGAAGGCAGGACTGAAGTACCTCGTCTGATGCCTCTGTTGTGACAAAGATACAGACTTTATTACCCGGCCTCCCACTTCACCTGTGGAACAAGGTTTGGGTTATTCATCTGTCAATGCTCACTGATTTGGATTATTTCCCTCTGTTCTGCCTCTCTCTCTCCTCTGCCTCTGTCTGCCTCTCCTCCTGCCTCTCCCTCTCCGTCTCTCTCTCCTCCTGCCTCTCCGTCTCTCTCTCCTCCTGCCTCTCCCTCTCCGTCTCTCTCTCCTCCTGCCTCTCTCCCTCCCTCTCCTCTGCCACTCCTATGCATCTCCCCCTGCCTCTCCCTCCTCCATGCCTCTGCCTCCTCCCTTCCTCTCCCTGCTCCCTCCTCCCTGCCTCTTCCTTGTAGGATCCAGCCTCTGATGCTGATGTTCCTGCTGCACACCCTCCTCCTCTCCCAGGGTCAGTACCACACCACACCCTCCTCCTCTCCCAGGGTCAGTACCACACCACACCCTCCTCCTCTCCCAGGGTCAGTACCAAACCACACCCTCCTCCTCTCCCAGGGTCAGTACCACACCACACCCTCCTCCTCTCCCAGGGTCAGTACCACACCACACCCTCCTCCTCTCCCAGGGTCAGTACCACACCACACCCTCCTCCTCTCCCAGGGTCAGTACCACACCACACCCTCCTCCTCTCCCAGGGTCAGTACCACACCACACCCTCCCCCTCTCCCAGGGTCAGTACCACACCACACCCTCCTCCTCTCCCAGGGTCAGTACCACACCACACCCTCCTCCTCTCCCAGGGTCAGTACCACCCCCACCCCCCTGTCCCCTCCCCCACCCTCGTTACTGTCAAACATTACATTTAACATGGATTCATTTAACAGATGCTTCTATCCAAGGTGACTTCCAAGAGAGAGATTCACAAAAGAGCAGGAGTCACTGATCATAACAACAAACATTTCAGGTTGTCAGATTATGAAACATACATTGTGTCAAACCAAACAGGTACCAAAGAGAAGAACCACAAGAGCATTCAGTTAAACTAAGTTACAATTAGTTTTGGTTTTGGTTCCAATTGGTTCCAGTGCCTTGAGGACTGTATGGAGGCTGATGGTGTCTTAGGTGATAATGCTCTGTGATCATGTGATCATGACCCCTCACTCTTTGACTGCAGAGGTGGATAGTCATGAACACACCAGTCAATATCACCCCACATGAAAACACTGAGATATTTCCCCAGTGCCCTGTAGATGTCTTCATGAGAAGCATGACTCAAGAGTGTGTGTGCGTGACTGTGTATGCATGTGTGTGTGTGTGACTGTGTGTGTGTGACTGTGTGTGTGTGTGTATGTGTGAAACAGTTTTCTACCCACATTCACAGGTGTCGTGACTGACCTAACTCCCTGTGTGTGGTCTGTCCCAGGGGCTGTGTGTGTGGAGCCAGAGACAGCCTCACCTGCAGAGGTGGAGCCAGAGACAGCCTCACCTGCAGAGGTGGAGCCAGAGACAGCCTCACCTGCAGAGGTGGCAGATCTCCCATGGCAGTCCCACCTCTGCTGTGACACCCTGCCCTGGTCCCCCCTGCCCCGGTCCCCCCTGCCCCGGTCCCCCCTGCCCCGGTCCCCCCTGCCCCTGTCCCCCCTGCCCCGGTCCCCCCTGCCCCGGTCCCCCCTGCCCCTGTCCCCCCTGCCCCTGTCCCCCCTGCCCCGGTCCCCCCTGCCCCGGTCCCCCCTGCCTCTGCTCTCTGACTCAGGGAACCCCCACAGTTCCTGCATCTACTCCTCCAGCAGGGCTACTCCTGGGCCCCCCACTGAGAGTCAAGGTAAACCCCTCCCTCCCTCCCTCCCTCCCTCCCTCCCTCCCTCCCTCCCTCCCTCCCTCCCTCCCTCCCTCCCTCCCTCCCTCCCTCCCTCCCTCCCTCCCTCCCCATCTCCCCCCTCCCCTCCCTCCCTCCCTCCCTCCCTCCCTCCCTCCCTCCCTCCCTCCCTCCCTCCCTCCTCCCCTCCCTCCCTCCCTCCCTCCCTCCCTCCCTCCCTCCCTCCCTCCCTCCCTCCCTCCCTCCCCATCTCCTCCCTCCCTCCCTCCCTCCCTCCCTCCCTCCCTCCCTCCCTCCCTCCCTCCTTACCCTCTCTCTCCTCCCTCCCTCCCCATCTCCCCCCTCCCTCCCCTCCCTTCCTATTTGGCAGCAAGAGTGAAACTCTTGGTAGTCATTCCTACCATCCTTATAAAGTGCTGTGTTAAAAGAGACTAAACACTGCATGTTAATGAGGGCCTTGATGTTTTGTTTTGCTACCCTTTGACCTGATTATGTGAATGCTAACACGCTAATTAAATTGATTTCCAGTTTGTCTGGATATCCAGTGCATAATTGACGCCAGCGAAGACAAAGTAATCTGCCACCTCAAGCCTCACAGTGGATCATCTTCCAGCTCCACCAGAGAGCTCACTGCCATGACCCTGCAGCGCTCTGAGTGAGTATCACGTTCAGAGTCACTGCTTTTAGTCTGTCAGTATTTACTGGAAGACGTGAGACGGGTGACAAAGGTGGAGGTAGGAGGGGGGGGGGGCTTGAATGAATGCAAGCCTGTTTCATTTTGTACCCAGAGGTAAAGCCTGTATGAGGAACTGACTCCACACAGGGGGGATGGGGGCCGGGGGGAGGGAGGCTGGGGGGAGGGAGGCTGGGAGGGAGGGAGGCTGGAGGGAGGGAGGCTGGGGGGAGGGAGGCTAGGGGGAGGGAGGCTGGGGGGAGGGAGGCTGGGGGGAGGGAGGCTGGGAGGGAGGGAGGCCGGGGGGAGGGAGGCTGGGGGGAGGGAGGCTGAAGAGAGGGATTGTGGGGGAGGGAGGCTAGGGGAGGGAGGCTAGGGGGAGGGAGGCTAGGGGGGAGGGAGGCTGGGCAGGGTAGAATGATAGACTGACAGCATGTCAGCTCTAGGATGAACTTCCTGCGGAACACATCAGAACCCTCTGATAACAGAACCCTGAGCTCCAGCGTGAGAACCCTCTCCCACGCCCACAGCTTCTCCTCAAAACACCTCTGCCTCGTTTTTACTTATCGCCACGGCAACCGTAACTGGACGGGGGACTGAACCCGCGGTGCTGCTGCTGCTTGAGTCTCCCTGACGAACGGCATTCTGGGGTTTCAGACGCGGCGAGGAGAGAGAGGAGGAGGAGGAGGGCGAGGGCGAAGTGGTCGTTTGCGCCGGAGAGCTTCCCCTCAGCTGCTCCATCGCCGGAGGAGGTGGAGGAGCCGTCGTCGTCGTGGCAACAGTGAACATGTCTGGAGCCGTGGCCCCCCCGGTGTTGCTCCGCCCCCTTCCCGTTACCGGTAAGGACGTGATGTGTTTACGCAAACTCCTGTAGCCACACCCCCCTTCCTCTTCCTGGGGGTTAGATAAGGGGTCTCCAACCCTGGATTTCAGGGGCCACGGTCCTGAAGGTTCTAGAAGGTTCTAAGGTTCGATAACAGGCTTGACACAGAGCTTGATAAGAGCTTGATAACTACCCGTTCATTAGAATCAGGTGTGCTGGAGCAGAGAAACATCTAGAACCTTCAGGACAGTGTTGCCCCTGAGGACCAGGGTTGGAGACCCCTGTGTGAGATCCTGAAGTCTCCTGTTGTTATGAACCCACAGATTGTTGGCTAGCTAAGCTAATGGTTTATCATTAGCTCAGAGTTTCATCAGATTCCAGATGAGATGGAGATGTTGTTCATTAGTTTTCTCCTTGCTGGTGCTGATGTGAGTCAGTCTCCCCTGAAGCTCATTGTGACACGTCATCCCTTGGTTTATGTTTCCTTATTATGACAAGTCTCTCGTGTGTCTTGGCTTAAATTAAAGCTGCGTTTTGCAATTGCGCCTCTTCTTTTCTAAGTTTAATCATTTTGCCACCTGTCTCTCTCTTGTCTCTCTCTATGTTACTCTCTCTCTGTGTATCTCTCTATGTCTCTCTATGTCTCTATGTGTCTCTATGTCTCTCTCTCTCTCCCTTAGTTACTATAAGGCCAATCACTAAAAGAAACATATATGACTACAAATAAACTGTCCAACAAAGTTTGACAAGGAATATTTGTCTCATGATCCATAACCTGACAGCCTGTCCTGATTCATATGTGTGATTCCACAGATATTGACCAGACTGTCACCAAAGCCATAACTATATTGATCATCTGCCTTAAATGCTGTGCAGGGAAGTGGGGAGATAACCAGATTTACTACCATGGAGTTCTGGCAGTGAGGGGAAGCCTTTCTCTAACACATTTCTAATTAAACTATCGTCTGTGATGTATATCAGTGCTTTAGTCTGGATGTCTCTGGACAGAAGGTGCTGACCTGGACTAGACAGAGTCTCTTTATGAGGGTCTAAAGATGACATCTGTAGGTTAGAAAGGATGAAGAGGATGATGTTAATGATCAATGATCAATGATGATGATGTTAATGATCAATAATGATGATGATGTGTGGGTGTGTCCTGCAGTTAGACCACACCCACCTGTGAACGTGACACACAGCTTGACCTCAGAGGGAGACCTGCTGGTGAGTTGGAGCCCCGCCCCCCTGGCCCCGCCCCCCTGGGCCACGAGGTCCGCTACGCCGCCAAAATCTCCCCTGTCATCTGGAAGGTACACACTCATCAGCTGGAACACAACACACACAACATAAACATCAACACCTAGAACACACACAACATAAACATCAACACCTAGAACACACACAACATAAACATCAACATCTAGTGTGTGTACATGCCTGTGTGTGTGTGTGTGTGTGTAGCATATAGAGGTGACCAGTGAGTCCAGGGTTGGCTCTGCTGGACGTGAAGCCAGAGGATCCCTACATGGTCCAGGTCCGCTCCCTAGCCCCTCCCCCTTCCTGGGTCCAGCTCCGCCTCCTTGCCCCTCCCACTTCCTGGATCCCCAGTGACTGGAGCCAGGTTCACTACTTCCGGCTGGATTGTAAGACCTTCACCCGCCTCACTTCCTGTGTGCACACCATACATGACGAGGGAGACAGGTGGCTGAGTGGTTAGGGTGTAATCAGAAGGTCCCTGGTTGAAACCCTGGCTGTGCCAACATGGTGGTATGTCCTTGGTCAAGGCACTTCACCCTACTTGCCTCAGAGGGGAATGTCCCTGTACTTGTTGTAAGTGTGTTAGTGTGTCTGACTAAATGTCCTCAACCCCCACTAACCCCCAGTCTCCCCCCTCCCCTCCTTAGGTGATGTAGTGTAACATTGTGTGTAAACATTAGTGTGTAAACACTGTCTGTGTTCAGTAGCTGACAGCATAAGCAAACCAGTTCTTCTGTGTATTTGTGTTGTAGAGGGATTAGTGAAAATGTTGCGTAACCTGCTTCATCCGGACTGTCTCAACATCCGACAACAATCCTCCATTCATTAGGACGAATGGGATGACAAGATGTAACAGGTTTTCCTAATGGAATGCACCATTAGAATTCTTTATGTAGGAGTCACTACTGACAGTACTGACTCATGACATTTTTGTATAGGCGATCTGTTTGGACTTGTAACTTCCCCTCCCGCATCAGCCTTAGTTGAGATCGTACCTTAACCCTGGTCTTCTCTTTATATTCTGTAACTCCCCCTGTCCTTAAGGGTGCTAGTACAGAAGGCCACTGACAGATTATTTGTGGCTTCTCGTTCTCTCTCTGTCCCTCTCTGTCCCTCATATCTTTCTCAATACAAGATGTTCCCACAGCTATGAGGTGCTGCCATCATCAAGATTAGTACGTTCAGTCTAACACAGGGCTCTCCAATCCTGGTCCTCGAGGGCCGCTGTCCTGAAGGTTTTAGGTGTTTCCCTGCTCCAGCACACCTGATTCTAATGAAGGGTCGTTATCAAGCTCTGTGGAGGTGTGCTGGAGCAGGGAAACATCTAGAACCGTCAGGACAGTGGCCCTCGAGGACCAGGATTGGACACCCCTGGTCTAAAACATCAGCTGTTAATGTGTTCAGGGTCTGAAACGTTTCAAGTGCTGCTCAACCTTCAGAAAACTGAAGAAAGGATTCCAGGGGAGGAAACAATGTTTAGGTTCAATTTCCATTAGCTGCTATGGTTACACCAGACTGCACAAGAACTAGGATATGCCTGTGTGTAAAAAGAAGTGTACATATGGAACTGAGAATATCAGCTACTGAGACTCGTCCTCGGAAAGGAATGTCTCTCTTAGATGTTGTATCCTGTAACTCCTGTATTTGAACGTTTGTTACAAAGTTATATAAATATGACATCGATTTTCATCGTGTCTATATTTTCTACTGAAAGCTGTTGCAGGTTAAAGGACAAAAACAATGTCATTTGAATCTAAAGGGTGAAAAAACAAATTTTAAGTGAAAGAAAAATGTCATTTTAAGTGCAGTTTAATGTGCTTTCAGATTATTTTTGTGGTAAAAATTAAATATTTATTGCTGGTGTCATTGAATTATGACGGGGTAATTGTTAACTTTCTTTTCTGTTGCCTTTAGTGGCGCGTGACCTTGGACTGCTTGAGGGGAACGTTATTTATGGTATTTGAAAGCAAAGCCGATTCATTCTACTGCACAAAAGACACAAAAGGCTCTTTAACCGGCTGTTTTAGGAAGATAACGAGAAATCAATCATGCTGGGAGGACACGGGCTCTCTGGGTTCACGACCAAAGGTTTTAAACAAACTTTGAAAAATTGACATTTTTACGGTGTGTAAAAGTATTTATATTTATTTCTGTTTTTTTTGTGTGGTTCGTTCATGTGGTTTTCTGTAGCCATTATTTTTAAATATGTAAATATTTGAGAAACGTTTAATTATTAACTAGAAAACCGCAAGCAATTAAAAACCTCGCTGTTCACTGTTTGATGGGTTTTTGTGTCAATGTCAGTTTCATGTTCTGACTTCTGCATTGACACAAACTCACCAGCAGGTGGCGCCTTAATATCATTAAATCAGGTAAATCAGATGTTCGACTATACAGGGACACAAAAAATCTCCGTCAAAATGTTGTTCCTTTCCAAGTTTTCGAAACATATTTTTCATAATACGTTGTTCAAACTTTCGAAAATATTTCTTTTTTTCTCCCAAATATTTATAAGAATTTCAGAATCTTTTTTTTTTACCCTCGCGTAGTGAAAGTAGGGGACAGGGAGGTCATTTAGTGACGTTACACGGTTCAGACGGGATGATTGAGTTGAAAACTGAGGAGAGCATAAATAAATAAAAACTGTCTTTATTAATACATGTTTAATTAAAAAAAAGTTATTATGGGATGTGGAGACGGGGATGGGGGGGGGGGGGGGTAAAGCGGTGCGACGAAAACATCAAAAGGGACTAGACAGCGAGAGAAGGATAATCATGATTATCAGACCCGGATCTGACGGAGGGAGATAAAGCGGGATTAGAGATGGGATTGGGAGAGCGCGAGAGACGCCGGGGCGCGAGAGTCACTGGGATTGCGGCACGTGCGTTATTAACGAGGCGTTCCAACACAGTTCATTACTGCACGCACCCGTTGTCATGCCGACGTTAAATTCTGACGTCAGATGGGCCAGACAGCCATGACGTCAAATCTGTCAGCAATTTTCAAAGAGCACGTGAGGTTCTACTTTGAACCAGGTGATGTTTAGCTTCAGTGGGGGAACAGCTGCCCCCCCCCCCCCCCCCACACACACACACACACACCTCACACACCTCACACACACAGAGGACCAAGTATGAGTGCTTTATCACAGAGGCCACTATTCTAAATAATTCATACTGGAAATGGAAGAAAGAAAACACAAGTTCCACTGAATAAAATATCGTCCTATCAGGGAGTTCCTGTGTATTCCTGTCTAATAACTGCAGGGGGCCAGTTGTGTTGTTAGAGAGGGACCATTTTTAAACACTATAGCTGTCAGAAGCCTGGAGATCCTCATCTCCATTACAGGTGGTAAGAAACATAACATTATATTATAAATTACAGTCATTCATTCGATTTACGGCATTAAGAAAGCAAAACACTACTTTTGTAATTATTCATAATTAGTACATCTACGACAGAATGTTAACTTGTTTTATTTATCCACAATTTCCACGTTTATTTTGGAGGCAGTTTGGGAAGTGTGGGAGGTGGGGGGGGAGTGGTTATGGTAAAAAGCGTCAGTTACACCCACAACTAACAGCAGTTTTACCCTCCTGCACCGCCGCACACAACGCTGTGGGACTATTCAGGAAACAGATGCTAGTGTTAATTATCCTCAACTCTCCACCAAATTGTAGAATTTAGCGTCTTTTCCGTTGGCAGGAGAGTTCTGGAAAGGTTTGGGCTCCGGGTCGGATTCGGTAAACGGCAGATCCGGTGAAGTTTGAGTCCCAGGCGGGAGGGGAGAGCGGCTAATCTGATCTAATCTAAAGTGGCTAAATGAATATTTCTAATCTGTCCTCTGAACTAGCAGATCTGTGGATGAACACAAACATACAGCAGAAGAGGAGCAATCAGGATCGATCCTTTAGTTCAGGCCGAGTACAAGGATTAGACAAGAGTCTCTCTACATTTCTGCCTCCCGCAAGTAGTTTGTGTCTTTTGGGGGGTTTAAAGGGAGGTGGGCGGGGGTCTTTAGTTCAGAAACGTTTACACCTCAAGCCGAAAAGGCAATAAGTCCACCAAACAGGTGCACCTCCCCTGCCTTTAAAACAAATACGAGGCTCCTGTTATTACAGAGTCAGAGTGGACTCATCCAGGCCAAGAGGAGGAGGAGGGATCGCCAGCTGTGGTGGATGAAATGGGCCAGTAACTACATCACAGTCACACTGAGGAACAGGGGAGGAGAGAGAGAGAGAGAGGGAGGGAGGGGAGAGGGGAGAGAGGGGGAGAAATAAAGTATTCTGAATCTGAATCTGAGAGAGGGAGAGAGAGAGAGAGAGACAGAGAGAGGGAGAGAGAGAGACAGAGAGGGAGAGAGAGAGAGGGAGAGAGAGACAGAGAGGGAGGGAGAGAGGGAGAGAAGGAGAAAGAGGATAAGAGCAGGATTAACGAGACGACACCTGGGGGACACAAATATGGAAATACTGACAGAGACAAATGTGGTGTGAGTGTGTGGTGTGTGTCTGGTGTGATGTTTGTGTGTGGGTGAGAGAGAGAAAAGACAAAGATGAGAGCGATATAACGTCTGTATGATTGTGTGCATATAAGTACAGACAGAGAAGGAACCTATCAAGACTGCCTGGCAATTCATACATCAATCTAGAATCTTCTTCTAACCCCATCTGCTCCTGACAGACAAGGACTGTCTCAGTACTGAGAGAGAAGGAGAGAGACAGAGAGAGGGAGAGACGCAGAGGGGGGGGGGGAGAGACAGAGGGAGAGAGGAAGAGACAGAGCGAGAAAGAGGGAGAGAGAAAGGGGGAGAGCAACACAAAAAGGTACAAGGGGGGAGAGGAAGAGAGACAGAGAGAGAAAGAGACAGAGTGAGGGAGAGAGAGAGCAGAGCGAGGGAGAGAGACTGAGAGGGAGACAGAGACACACAGAGGGAGAGACAGAGAGAAACAAGTTGGTTTGTAATTGAGTTGCCTCCCCAGTTGAGTATTTCATTAGAGCGTTAGCAGCTGGTGACATGTGTTTGAGTTGGGCAACATTGTTGTTTACACACTCAATACCTACAGTTAGCCTGTGTGATGAAATCCACCCTAACTGATGCGATGCTCAGAGTGGAATGTCAATTAGTGAAGCACTGTGCTGTCTTACACACACTCCTTCATCTAGCCTGAGAGAGGAGGGAGGGAGGGGAGGGGTGAGAGAGGGAGAGAGGAGAGAGGAGGGAGGGAGAGGAGAGGGAAGGGGAGAGAAGGGGGAGGAGAAAGGGAGAGAGAGAGGAGGGAAGGGGAGAGAGAATGAGGGAGGGAAAGGGAAGGAAAAAGGGAGAGCCAGCGATAGAGGGAGGGGTAAGAGAGAGAGAAAGAGAGATGGGGGACATAAAGTATCTGAATCTTAACTCACTAAAGCTCTAGAAATATACTTTTTTAAATCAAACCTGATAAAGCCATCTGATTACAAAAGAGATAAAGATCTCAAACTTCTACACAGGCGGCTCAACATGCGACTCCTTAAGAGAACTATTAAAAAGTTTGTTAAACCATTTTTATTATTATATTCCTTCAAAACTCCAGTTGATCGGACAAAATGATATGAAAAAGAAAACTTGAGAGGCCAAGGCTGGCAGCCATCTTGGTCATTCTTCACCAGATCATAGAACCTTCCAGTGTGTCTGAAAGAAGGAGAGAGAGATGGAGAGATAGAGAGACAGAGAAATAGAGAGACAGAGAGGTAGACGAGACAGAGAGGTAGAGAGATGGAA
>CM059308.1:5386086-5423586 GCA_030340665.1 Neosalanx taihuensis
AATCGCTTATACACACTAAACACACAGCTCCAGATGAACATCTCCACAAACCAAATTCAAACTTCATCTCTTTAGAGTCACAAAGCAACGTGTTTTTTTAACCCAGTTAGAACTGGTTTAGACCAGGTGTTTAGACAAGGTTCCTTCCCCGAGTTCTTTCCACGTTCTCCATCGATTTGTGGGAACATAAATCTGATTCCTAAGTAGTCTGAAATGGCTCCATCATTGAAGCATCCAGCCTGATGCTGAAGATATCAAGTGTTTACATGAAGCCAATCAAAAAAGGCGTTGATCACATTAGTACAATGCTGTCACAGATGAATACCTTGACCAGGGAGACGTGACTGAGAGCCGATCAGGCTGATTAAAAATGGGTGAGACAAAGAAACAGGGAGAGAGAGAGATCATCATGCGTCATTCTTGCCTTAATGGTGTAATCCTACTTTCACAAGCAAACAGTGCTGACCAACAGTCACCTCAGCCTGTCTCCCACTATCAAGACAGGAAGTGAGGATCTTCAGGTGCCTAGAAAAAGCCACGGTTCGAATCCCTCAGCCCTGGTCAAACTGCCCTGAAGGCCCAAATCTTTCACTAAGATGGAACGTTGTAGAAAAGATTTAAGAGATCGTAATCTGGACGCTGTTTTCCAAAATCAAGACGTTTCGATGCAATCAGATCACTGAGCTACATTCGACCGAAAGGTTAGGGATTAACGTCACACTTAACGCCAGAGAAGGGTTTGGGAGTAATCCTGTGTAACATGACCTAGTGACATGGATTCACACCCCCGTTGTACAAATGGAAGGATTTACCATTTTCATTATGTTAATTCTAATCGACAACGAATCATCAAAGTATTCACTGTTAAAATGAGTGCCCTGTTTCATTTCAGACTGTGTTGACTGAGTGGTTATAGGGGTGACCAATCCTGGTCCTCGAGGGCCACACTATCCTGACAGTTCTAGATGTTTCCCTGCTCCAGCACACCTGATTCTAATATCGGTATCAAGCTCTGTGGAAGCCTCATAATTAGAATCAGGTGTGTTAGAGCAGGGAAACATCTAGAACCGTCAGGACTGTGGCTCTCCAGGAACAGGGTTCCGTACCCCTGATCTAGAACCTTCAGGACTGTGGCTCTCCAGGAACAGGGTTCCCTACCCCTGATCTAGAACCTTCAGGACTGTGGCTCTCCAGGAACAGGGTTCCGTACCCCTGATCTAGAACCTTCAGGACTGTGGCTCTCCAGGAACAGGGTTCCCTACCCCTGATCTAGAACCTTCAGGACTGTGGCTCTCCAGGAACAGGGTTCCCTACCCCTGATCTAGAACCTTCAGGACTGTGGCTCTCCAGGAACAGGGTTCCGTACCCCTGATCTAGAACCTTCAGGACTGTGGCTCTCCAGGAACAGGGTTCCCTACCCCTGATCTAGAACCTTCAGGACTGTGGCTCTCCAGGAACAGGGTTGGACACCCCTGATCTAGAACCTTCAGGACTGTGGCTCTCCAGGAACAGGGTTCCCTACCCCTGATCTAGAACCTTCAGGACTGTGGCTCTCCAGGAACAGGGTTGGACACCACGGGTGTAGACAGATGTGTGTGTCTCTCTTTTCACACGTGCACGCAAGCACGTTGAAACTCACGTCCACTACACACACACACACATACACACATGCACACACACACATGCACACACACACATGCACACACAAACACACCAGAGATGGGCAATACAAAGACTTCTTGGATGAACTTAAGTTGATATTTCTGCATGTCAACATTGCTTGCAGTATTAGCATATTTATTGGTAATACAGGACTGTAAATATTTATTCTAAATGGATGTCTGGACCAAATTGGTTTGAATTGACGCCCACCTGGTCCCAGGCCCAATTACTTTTCTGGGACTTGGGTCTTGTCAAAGACACCGTGATTCACCTTAAGTCAACAGGCAAAGTGAGTTGGGTACACAGACTGCCAACTGTAAACTAACTGACTCTACTTTAAATATTATGACTGTATCAGAGAACGAACTGTAGTTATAACTGGGTGGAACTTTTGGCCGTTGGTAGCCTGGTGTTCTTACCTGTCTGAGTGAATCAGGGCTCGGGCTCGCGACGCTTCTCCTCACGAGCTGGGCTCTAGTCTCTCTTCACGCGGTAGGGCTCCAGCAGCGCGTGCGCCGCTCCAACTCCTCTCGTGTCCCCGCTAACCGCCAGTCTGGTCAGCTCTTGCGGGTCGAAAGACAAAAAAATAACGGACAAAAACATCGAAAACTATGTTTGTTTGTTTGTTTTTCTTTTAAAAATTCGTCGTGAAAAGCAGAACTGAGATATTTAATTCACCTAATCGTAACTAACGACTTTGTTATTGTGTATTGAGGGATGTTTAGAAAACACGGGTTCGAACCGCTGGATGTTTCCTAAAGCAGCTTTCTGCTGGACCAGGACTGGACCAGGTGGACTGAATAACGGACTGAACCAGGTGGACTGAATAAAACCGTTAAAAACACCGTGGAAAGCAGGGTTAAAGCAGGTTTAAGAGCTTCTGGATCGGTCAAGGCTTCGGGGAAGATCTCTTTGTCAACCGGTTGGATCCTCATCTATTAAGGTAACTAACAGCGCTTAGATACTTTATAATTTCATGCGACAATAACCATCTTTTCCGTTATCCGTTATTGAAACGGTTCATATAATCCACACAGTCTGAATCCCAGCTGGTCTAACATGTTATATTCATCTAATAATGGAGTTAGATCATGAACACATGGCTTCCTTTGTTAACTTCAACACGCCTTCAGCGATGGACATTTAAAGAACATTTAACTTCTTATTAGACCAGACATCTCATTATAACGGTGTAGTTACATGAACTCAGGTCCACAAATTAAGATTCAGTCGCTTCCTCGTCAATAGCCTATGTAATTATATATGTGTATATAGTCTCTGCGTGAGTTTATAATACTAAACCAATGTTGGCATTGATCTTCAAATGTATTTTGTATAATGCTGTGTCAGTAACACAGTGTTTATAAAGCAGGGTTTTATCAGCCTGTCACTTAGGTTGAAACTGTGTGGTTTGACCGGTTGATTTGTCTTCTGACAGGCTTCACCTGGCTCAGTTGCACCTGGATGCTCCAACATAACAGCCGGTCACTAACATCCTCTCCTGTTGCACTGGCTGCCAGTAACACAGACAGTGTGCTAAATCATTTACAGTCTGCTCCCCCTCCACCCCTAGATACACACACACCGTCTATCATCGTTTAAGGGTCTCCTCTACCCGCTGTCATCATCATGGGTTTGACAGCGTTAGGGTCCGCGGCAACACCGGAACTCGGGTAGTTGAGTACTAATAGTGAATTATAGTAATCGAAATACGCTTAAAATACATCTTGATTCGACTGTTGATCATTTTAGTTCCCTACTCTGTCCACCGTTCCTCCCTCATTCCAGCTCATAACTCTCTCTTTCTCCTTCTCTCTCATCCCCCCCCTCTCCCTCCTCTCTCTTTCTCTCTCTCTCCATGTATGTCCATGTCTCTCTCCCCACACACCTCTCTTTATTCATCTAACACACCATCAATGGTTGTGTGTATATGTGTGTGTGTTGAGTAGGTGTGTGTGTGTTCAGTAGGTGTGTGTGTCTGTGTGTGTGTGTGTGTGTTCAGTAGGGGTGTGTGTGTGTGTTCAGTAGGGGTGTGTGTGTGTGTTCAGTAGGTGTGTGTTCAGTAGGTGTGTTTGTGTGTTCAGTAGGTGTGTTTGTGTGTTCAGTAGGTGTGTGTGTTCAGTAGGCAGTCTCTCACCAGCAGCACCATCAGTCAACTGTGAGGTGTGGGCGCTGTCTTGCCAAGGCCACTGACTGACTGATCAGCTGATGTACTGTACATCACTCTGCTGCTAGATCTGTTCTTGGGGTTTGGACAGAAACAGGGAGAGGAGGAGGAGGGGAGAGGAGGAGGAGGGGGGATGAGGGGAGGAGGAGAGGAGAAGGAGGAGAGAGGGATAAGTTTGCTGTGTCTTCAAAGATGTCAGGTTTTATGTGTGTATGTGGCATGATCTGAATATCTGAGTTTTTGTGGTCTTTGGAGATGGATGTGTGTGTGAGATGGAGAAAGGGAGGGAGAGACACAGAGATAGGGAGAGAGGGAGAGAGAGAGAGCGATAGATGGAGAGAGGGAGCAAAGAGAGAGATAGAGGGAGGAAGAGACAGATAGAGAAACAGAGAGACAGAGAGAGGCAAAGGGAGAGACACAGAGAGAGAAAGGCAGAACGGGAAAGGGAGAGAGAGAGAGGGAGAGACAGAGAGAGAGAGAGAGACAAAGACAGAGAGAATAATCAGTCAGCCCCACAGTTGTTTGGCATCCTCATTAATCTCTCAGGGTGCTGCTGTTGCTCTGGCCGAGGTGAAATAGGTCTGAAACATCTCACAGACAGAGAAGAACCCTTTTACACCTGGTGCTCCAGGCCTGGGTCTGAGCCTGGGTGTCTTAGCCTGGGTCTGAGCCTGGGTGTCTTAGCCTGGGTCTTAGCCTGGGTGTCTTAGCCTGGGTCTTAGCCTGTGTGTCTTAGCCTGTGTGTTTTAGCCTGGGTCTTAGCCTGCGTCTTAGCCTGTGTGTCTTAGCCTGTGTGTTTTAGCCTGGGTCTTAGCCTGCGTCTTAGCCTGTGTGTCTTAGCCTGTGTGTCTTAGCCTGGGTCTTAGCCTGGGTCTTAGCCTGTGTGTCTTAGCCTGTGTGTTTTAGCCTGGGTCTTAGCCTGGGTCTTAGCCTGTGTGTCTTAGCCTGTGTGTCTTAGCCTGGGTGTTTTAGCCTGGGTCTTAGCCTGTGTCTTAGCCTGTGTGTCTTAGCCTGTGTGTCTTAGCCTGGGTCTTAGCCTGGGTCTTAGCCTGTGTCTTAGCCTGTGTGTCTTAGCCTGTGTGTCTTAGCCTGGGTCTTAGCCTGGGTCTTAGCCTGTGTCTTAGCCTGTGTGTCTTAGCCTGTGTGTCTTAGCCTGGGTCTTAGCCTGGGTCTTAGCCTGTGTGTCTTAGCCTGTGTGTTTTAGCCTGGGTCTTAGCCTGGGTCTTAGCCTGTGTGTCTTAGCCTGTGTGTCTTAGCCTGTGTGTCTTAGCCTGGGTCTTAGCCTGGGTGTCTTAGCCTGGGTCTTAGCCTGGGTGTCTTAGCCTGGGTCTTAGCCTGTGTGTCTTAGCCTGTGTGTCTTAGCCTGGGTGAGCCATGGTGTCTTCCACAGCAACACCAACTACAGCAGGATGCGTTCACTTTGGTTATCATCCACTCCGTGTGTTGAAGAAGGTGATTTACATTTACATTTACATTTATTCATTTAGCAGACGCTTTTATCCAAAGCGACTTACAAGAGAGAGCTTTTACAAAGAGCATCAGTCATTGAGCATAGCAACGTGATAGACCCCGAACACAGTGGGTTTTTTAGATCGTGAATCATACATCATGAGAACCAATAAGTGCCAAGGGAAAAACTATAAATGCTAAATAAATGCTAAATAAATGATTTAGTTTCTGATAGAGACAGAGAGTAATCAGATAACGCCTGATGACGCCTGATATTCTGTCTGGATAGCTTGATCCACAGACATTACTGAAGCATCAATGGAGGGTAAATGGCTTGATAGGAGATGAGGAAGTCTTGGTGAGATGATAGGATAATGATCGGAAGGTACTTGTATATTATCAGCAGAGACTGATGAAAAGAGCTCTCTGCCAATCGGACGGATTTGTCTAACGTGCAATTGTAATCGTAATGCTGCATCAGAAAACGTACGGATGGAAGGTTATTGTGTTTCTGGGTGATTAAATGGCAGTAAGATAAAGATGGCAATGCCTGCTACAGTCTTAGGCCTCACTGTATCCAGGAAAGCACAGGTAAAAAATAAATAAAAAGACGGTTTTAAAGATAGAAGTTTTTTTCAAATGGATCATTGTTAGAGCTAGGTAACAGCTTTGAGCTGTTTTGAGTTATTCCATTGATCTAACAGCCTTCGAGTTCAGAACAGTCTCTTGTATCTGTCCACCTGTTGACTTCATGGCCAGTCCTGTTTTGTCTGATAGGCTGGCTCAAGTGTAATTAGAGGCCATTTTCACCCATGAAATGTCTTTACAACCGCTAGGTTTAGTTAATATAAAGAGGTTTGTACAGAGATGAGCTGTGGATGGTCTCGCATTCAGTTCACTCTATTGTTGTTACCTTTGTGTTGAGGGAAACACTGCGCTTTGAAAGGGAAATGGTCTGGAATGAACTGGCTTTGCTAAACAAAGGGGTCTGATTTACGACTATAGCAGCAAAGCCAAGTTGCCCAAATAGAAACAAGTTTGCAACCTTGTGTTCAACCACTCAGATCAAATTCCAGAAGCTTCTTCACTCCTTCTAGAGATGTGTGTTTGGTCACCAAGTGTTGAACATTTTTCGTTCCTTTTTTCAGTGGACTGATTGGCCTTCAGGGCAGAGCTGTATGTCACCATAAAGAAAGTGTGCAATGTGTTCAGCTGAATATGTTAAAGGTTGGAGTCTATACTACAGAATAAATGGTATTAATAAACTCTATCTCTCTCACACACACACACACACACACACACACACACACACACACACACACACACACACACACACACACACACACACACACACACACACTTACAATGCATAGGCAAACACACAAACAGTGACAAAGCCTCATTGGCACACAACTCTGTCATCTCCATAATTTAGTGAGTTAGTTTCAGCAAGGATGTTTGAAAGTGCTTCTCTCTATCAAAGGCAGCCAGACACTTCCAGCCTGGCAGTGTGTTCCTGGAGGAGCCTGTCTGGAACATTCCCTTCGTCACCAGACGCAGGATGGAAGCTTTTCACTTTCAACCCCAGGGAAAGTCAAGGGAATTACTTTGTTCTTTTTTTTCTGGTTCTCATCTCCTGAGTGGTAACTTATGGCTGTTCTGGCCAGTGGTCTGCCCCCCCCCCCCCCCCCCCTCCACTTTAAAACTCCTCCCAAACGAATATTCACCGTGTGTGTGTGAGTGTGAGATAGCCTGTGTGTGTGTGTGTCAGGTCAAGGTGAAGTCAAGTCCAGAAAGAGCTCTCACCTCCTGTAATGAGACCCAGCCTGTCTGAGTATCTCTCAGTAGATCTCCCCAGAGGAGAGACGCTCACCACCCGCTACCCACACACACCCAGCCCCCCCCCCCTTGAGAACACAATACAAATACAAACCCAATAAATTGTTGGTAAACACACACATATAATGTAGTGTCGTCCATGTGTTAGTGAAGCACCTCTGCTCTCTCACGCTGAAACATCTGTGAGATTTCTAGTGTTCTCTGTGTTTAACAAACTCCATATGGACTCCTGGCTAAAGGAACAGTGCAGGGTTTTTCACTGCTGTTGACAGAGATGGCAAATGTGTTTAACCTGATTGGCTATTGGGGATGCCAGAGATTTTGTGATTGGCTGGAGGAATAGGAAGAGGAATCTCCCTTGTAGGACCAATCAATACCACCCTGATCTCACTAGCCTCATTATGTAATGGGCAGACAGTCAATACTATTGATCGCTGCTGCCATCTTGGGCCTTAGCTGTGAGTTGATTAACACATGGGTAAGGATGGACATGTCAAGTGTTTCAGTGTGTGTGTGGGCATAACATCTGTGTGTTTGTGTGTGAGATTGTGTTGTCTTGAGTGTGTGTTCAGTTGTCAGTCAGCCTACCTGTTTTCTTTTCCTAATGTGAAGCAGCCAGACTCCAGTTGTAGGTAGTTGTGGTAGAGAAGAACAGTCGTTCAGATGACATCAGAGAACCGTTTAACCAGCCTGTTCAGATTCTCATCTCTCCAGGGCTTAATGGAAAATACACTCTCTCTCTTCTTCTCTCTTTCCCTAATCTGAAGCGGTTTCTCAGGGTCTCCAGCGAGTAATTGAAAACATATTTTCGCTTTTTCCTATTATCGTATTTTCCTGGACTATAAGTTGCACCAGCTAAAAGATGCATAATGGTGAAGAATAAAAACATTCACATTGGGCCGAAGGTCACATTTTTGCGATTTATAATGTGATTATAAGTATTATAAATTTTGCTCAGGATAAGACATCAGGCCTTATTCTGTCTTCATCTGTGGAGTCATGTGGAGCAGTCGGTTAGGGAATTGGGCTGGTAATCAGAAGGTACACAGTTCGAATTCCGGCTGTGCCAACATGATGTTGTGTGCTTGGCCAAGGCTCTTCACCTTACTTCAAGCTCTGAATAAGAGTGTCTGCTAAATGTAAAGCACAGGTCAACATTGCACTTATGCAATTGAGAACGTTCTGGATCTCACGTGAATAAAACATAGTGAACCAAATTATTTTTGAGAGTTCATCTTGCCAGAGGATCAAGAATCTAATTCCTCTATAAGAGCGTCTGCTAAATGACTAAATAGAAATGTAAATCTTCATTTCACAGGAAATGCCTCCAAAATCGTCCAATCAGGGTGGATCACCCCTGTCATGAAATACCAGTCATTTCCTGTGTGCTGGGTGGGCAGGACTCTGATGTAAACAGCTTTTACTGGGAAGAGAACTCCCCTCTCCCTGTGAAAACAATCCAAATAAAATCTACATAAATTGTTTGGTAAACACACATGGTTATATAATGTAGTGTTGTCCATGTCTTAGTGAAGCACCTCTGCTCTCTCACGCTGAAACAGCTGTGAGCTTTCTAGGGGCTTACTGGGAAGATGGCACAGGATACAAGCATCAAATCATGGATTGGAGTAAATAAAAAAATAAAAAAGATTTTCTGTCATTTTTTTCCCCAGGGGGGGAAATTAAAAGGGCTTTTTCGTGAGCTTTTGTTTTGTCATTTAAACCTGAATGCGTTGTGTGTGTGGTCCCTGCAGAATACACACATCACACCAGGATGATCCAGAGAGAGGGTTCTTGAATTAAATCACTGCGGTAGAATCCAATATGGCCCTGGTTTACTGAACACAGTCATACATGAGTGGCAAAGCAACCAAACAGAGAAAAGACAGGGTGTAACATCGTAGAAAAGGCTTCAGGCTTCCATCCTGGATGGTAGTGGAAAAGTCTTGATTTTGAAAACAGTGTCCAGATGACTACCCTCTGAAACCTTTTCTACTGTGGAACACTGCTGGACCAATGAGGGCTCTACACTGACTTAACAGGGTGTAACATTAGCTTCCATCAGAGGTTCTTGGATGTTCCTCTTGGCGTTTCAGAGCCAGCCTCTTCCTGGTCGTCCAGTCTAGGGGTGTTTGTAGAGGTGTGTGTTCTCTGTGTGTGTGTGTGTGTGTGTGTGTGTGTGTGGGGGGGGGGGTGTTTTGTGCAATGACTGTATGGGGTAAGCTCTAAGCTGGAGTTCATGTCAGAGGTTTGAATCAGTTTTCGCTCAGTGTGAGATTAATAATCCTCTTGACCTTTCAGTGTTTCCAGCAGCAGGCATCATTGATGTATGATCTCTAACATCCACAGTAGGTCCTGTAACCACAGGGCAGCATGGTCATCAGAACTGCCTTAGCTTAGCATGACACTCACAGACTATAGAGGAATTAGATTCTTGATCCTTTGGCACGATTAACAAAATAATTTGGTTTAATATTTTTATGCACATAAAATCCACAATGTTCTCAATTGCATAAGAGCAATGTTGACCTGTGCTTTACAATTAGTAGACACTCTTAATCAGAGCGACTTAAAGCACACAGGGACATTCCTCCGAGGTAAGTAGGGTGAAGTGCCTTGCCCAAGGACACAACATCATGTTGCCATAGCCTGGACTCGAACTGGCAACCTTAGCCACCAGACTCCCTCCTTTAATATGCCATCCTACAGTCCCATGTTGAGAGCCTGTCTCTGCTCTCTGTCTCCTTCAGACACATTTATATAATAGTGTTATAAATGTCTGTGCTGCAAAACATGTCTAAATTAAAAGACTGAGGTGGAATTTCCTCTCTCTCTCTCTCTCTCTCTCTCTCTCTCTGTCTCTGTCTGTCTGACTGTCTCTCTCTCTCTCTCTCTCTCTCTCTCTCTCTCTCTCTCTCTCTGTCTCTGTCTCTGCTTTGCTCTCTGATACACATTCCTGACTGTGCACAGTGTGTGTGTGTGTATGCAGGCATGTTGTCATCGAACAACGAACCTTTAAGCAAGCATAAAGAAGCACAAGCTTGTTGTTGAATAAGATCGTACCTTGTGACAGGAAGTGCATGTGACTGGGTTGACATGGCAACAGTGAATCAGTACACACGTTCATTCTTCACTATCCAGATGCTGACCCAGCTGAACTGTTCCGAGGGCAACTGAATGACTGTGACACACAATCATATAATCATTCATTCAGTTCAATTCATTCAAGTCATTCAATTCATTCAGTGCATTGTTTGTTCACATTCCGTTCATATGTTCGTTCATATTCAGTTCATATGTGTGTTTAGCAGATGGTTCGACTCAGACCACAGGAGAGTTGGATCTGTGTCTGCAGTGGAATGCTCTAACCTCTGAGCTATACTCTGTCCTTTGAATGTTTTTAGGTGGTAAACAAATCATGATAAGCTCAGTTACAGCACAACCGCTAAACTGACTGCCCTGCATAACAGAGGGCCTGTATAAGCAGCGCTTCATTGAGTAACGTAAAAAAGAGGATGTTTTTGGTTAAATCAAGCCTTTTTTCCGATCAGTGTCACCTGTGTTTTACCTGATGGGAGACCTGTATTCCAGACCTTCCTGTGTCCTGTTTCCTGTCGTCCCCCCCGCCTCCAGTAAGGCAGCGATACCTGCCTTTCCTTATTAACGACCCTGTGAGCTTCCAGTGAGCATCCAGTGAGGCAGGAAGACTAACCACATGGAAGCACAGACAGTCTGCCAGGGCCAGTTCATATCAGTCATCAGCCTCTGGGATGGGGCCTGTCATGGGCGCTGTGGGGGGCTGTTAAAACAGACGCTCTCTGAGAGGGGATGCTGTTCAGCGAGCAGGCCAGCTTGGCAGGTCCTCTCTCATTAGAGGAAAGTGTCCCGGCCCTTCTCATCAATGATACACATTTTCTCTCTTTGACGGTCGGTGGGCGTGCGTGTCATTAAGACGGATGAATCAGTACTGTAATTCAGTGAACCATGCGTACGCAAGTGTGTGCAAAACACACACACAGACACACACGCTCAGACACACACACGCTCAGACACACACAGACGCACACACGCTCGGACACACACACAGACACACACACACACTCAGACACACACAGACACACACAGACACACACATACAGCTTATATATAACCTGCTTTTAATGAGCTGGACCTCACTGTTTGACAACCACCCTGTGTTTTTTTTTCAATTTTCTCGTATTTGTCTCATTTATGTGTGCCCTCCCCCCTACCTTCCTCCTCCTCTCCCTCCTCCCCCCCACCCTCCTTCTCCTCTCCACCCTCCTCTTCCTCCTGTGGCTGACAGAATGACCCTGTTGAGATATCAGGGCTCTGGTACAGATATTCCTGCGTGCTGTCAGTTGAATCCAGCCACACTCCCTGCACCTGTAGCCACACCCCCTGCACCTGTAGCCACACCCTCTGCATCTGTAGCCACACCCCCTGCACCTGTAGCCACACCCCTTGCACCTGTAGCCACAAACCCCCTGTACCTGTAGCCACACCCCCTGCACCTGTAGCCACACCTCCTGCAACTGTAGCCACACCCCCTGCACCTGTAGCCACACTCCCTGCATCTGTAGCCACACCCCCTGCACCTGTAGACACACCCCTTGCACCTGTAGCCACACCCCCTTTACCTGTAGCCACACCCCCTGCATTTGTAGCCACACCCCCTGTACCTGTAGCCACACCCCCTGCACAAGCCTGCCACCTGCCACATGTGGCATCATGACGGCTCCTAATCTAAGAACGATGATGAGCTCACACTGACCGTGATGTTGTGTCTGTGAAGGAACCACAGGATTCCAGACAGAGATGATTTCTGTGACCTGCAGAATTCATATTTGTTTTGGATTTGGATCTTCCAAGCAGATGTTCATTTGTGGATAGGAATGATCCAGGGTATTATAACTGTCACTGCACAGATAGACATCATTAAACACTCTAGTGTGTCCCAGATCCTACAATAAACAGCTCCTTGTCTCGTCAAATGTGTGTGTGTGTGTGTGTGTGTGTGTGTGTGTGCTTGTGTGTGCGCGTGTGAGAGAGAGAGAGTTTGCGTGCGTGACAAACCAGGAAGTGTGTGAGCTGAACCAGACAGAAAGGAGGAAACAGATCCCAAGTCTTGTAAAGATCCTTGACCACTTCCTGTTGTGTTGTGACTGTGAACAACATGTCGTAGTTACATTATTACACCTGCCTCTGAGACATTAGTGAATGTGATCTCAGCATACGTGCAGTATCATAAAGGATCTGTAATGTTCTAATGTGATAGTGTTTCTCTATGTGCTGTTGATGGTATGAGTTGGCTGCAAGTTACTTCTGTTTTGCTGTGGTCAGGACTGTGCATGTGTGTCATCCTTTACCTAAACTCCCTCAAACTCTTCATCCAGCTGCTTCTCTCCCTGTCTCCTCTTCCCCTCCCTTCCTCCTTCTCTCATACAGGATCTTGGCAGTCTTCTCTTGTTACAGTAGATTGGCTGCCTATCAGAGATGATGAACTTGCTGGGTTTATGACCAGCTGATTTTAGCAGCAGCTTATTAGAAGCTGTCTAAATGGCTCTGTGGGAGCAGCTCAAGGCCGTGGAGTGGATCTTATGGCTTTAAATGATTAACACAGGACATATTAAAGAGTGTTGGGCTGTTAGCAGGTTTCATTGGTGAGGGATGGGCCTGGGCGGGGCCTGCCCTGAAGGGTGATGCAGGAAGATGAAGAATCCTTTCAGAAGTCTGCTGTTAACAATGGCCACCTTTTTTCCATCTAGTTTTTGAACGGCTCTCAGGGTGTCAATGGAAAACACGATTTTAATTGCAAAACATATTTCATGGAGAAACATATTTCGTGGAGAGGCTGTTTATTTGATCAGTCTGTCAAAGGATTTTGTTACTTGGACGGTCGTATTCCAGTGTGACAGGTGATAACTCTTAAACTCCACCTCATCTGAGAGAGTAATCATCTCGCTCATCACCTGCTGAATCACAAACATACCCAGTAAACCTCAGTCCTGCCCTCCGCATGTTTCCCAGCCTCTTAAATGATGTTTAACGACACGTTGGGCACATTTACTGAGAGTACCTATTAGACGTGTGCATGATCTGTGGCTGCAGCTAAACTCTGAGCCCAGTCTCTCTCCTGTTCTAACACAGGCACCTGTGAGTAACAGCAGTTGACTGAGTTACATAGTGATTAAGCCTGGTGACTCAGTACAGTGTTCTGTGGAGGCTGAGCAGCGAGCTGGGTCCTCCCTCACACCCTCCACTGAGTACGGAGGAGAGAAAGAGAGCCGTATGGAGGGAGGAGGGAGGCTGATCAGGAGGCTGAGGTGTGGGGGTGTGAGGCTGGACTTCCAGGGTCACCTTCTCTGTGTGCCAGATGTCTCTCACCTCCAGTATAGTGTGATAGAGAGGGACAGAGACAGAGACAGAGAGAGAGACAGACAGACAGACACAGAGAGAGAGAGAGACAGACAGACAGACACAGAGAGAGAGAGACAGACAGACAGACAGACAGACAGACAGACACAGAGAGAGAGAGATCCCCCCTTCATCAATAATGAAAAACGCCATCTTGTCTTTTGTTTTTCCATGCATATTTCACAGCAGAGCAACAACACCATGGTCTTGAGTGTGTGAAAGAAGTGTGTTTGTGTGTGTGAAGGAGCATGTATATGTAGGCTCCTTACACCTTTGGGGAATGTCTGTGGGCTATCAATTTCCCCACAGCCACAGTAAGGTATAATGTGTGTGTGTGTCCTTCTTGCAGGTGTGTGTGTGACTCTGGGTGGCGAGGACAGAGGAAGACTCTGTAGAACATGAGGAAGAGCAGAAGTGTGTTGACGGTGTCTCCTAATGATGTAAGTATGGCTCCTGACACAGGACACACAGCACCTTATAACCCTGCAGCACTGGAGTCACAATGAGAGGAGTTACGCTGCGGATAAAGACAAGGACGCTCTCTGTCTCTCTACTGCTGTCTCTCTATCTATGGCTCTCTGGCTCTCTGGCTCTCTCTCCCTCTCTCTCTCTCTCTCTCTCTCTCTCTCTCTCTCTCTCTCTCCCTTCCCCTCTCTCCTCTCTCTCTCTATCTCTCTCTCTCTCTCCCTTCCCCTCTCTCCCTTCCCCTCTCTCCCTCTCTATCTCTCTCTCTCTCTCTCTCTCTCTCTCTCTCTCTCTCTCAGAGTCATTCCCTCTAGATATTTCTCCTCCTGGTACATTCAGTGTGAGAGGGTGAGTGATGTGCAGTGTGGTTCATCAGATCATTGTTAGCAGGTCTGTGTGTGTGTGCTGTGTGTGTGCTGTGTGTGTGCTGTGTGTGTGTGTCCAGTGACACCAGATCAGGGCCTGTCTGCTAGCTCTGCAGGTGTAATTAAAGGTTATAAACTGGAGGTAGCCAGCAGCAGACACCGGGCGCTCTGATACAATCAAGACCCTTTATTCATCCTGGAGTATGATGACCCATTATGAATTCAGGTCACAGAGACAGCCTGTGTGTGCGCTGTGTGTGTGTGTGCGTGCACTGTGTGTATGAGTGTGCTGTGTGTGGTGCTGCTGTGTGTGCACATGTACTGTGTGTGTGTGTTTCTGCTAGACTTGTTACAGTGAGAAGGCTGCAGATCGCTCTGCGTCAGGTCGGCCAATCATCTCAGTCTAACCGCAGATGGAGGCGTGACCTGGCTATCTAGGCTGTCATCACCACCCTAACGAGTCTAAACGAGCCTAACGAGCCTAACGAGCCACAGACCTGACCAGGGAACAGCTACCCTGTGTGCAGCTCTTTGATCAGGGGAACAGTGCCTGTGTTAGACGCTGTGTGAGGTGCTGTGCTGGTTGAACAGCTGTGTTAGACGCTGTGTGAGGTGCTGTGCTGGTTGAACAGCTGTGTTAGACGCTGTGTGAGGTGCTGTGCTGGTTGAACAGCTGTGTTAGACGCTGTGTGAGGTGCTGTGCTGGTTGAACAGCTGTTAGACGCTGTGTGAGGTGCTGTGCTGGTTGAACAGCTGTGTTAGACGCTGTGTGAGGTGCTGTGCTGGTTGAACAGCTGTGTTAGACGCTGTGTGAGGTGCTGTGCTGGTTGAACAGCTGTGTTAGACGCTGTGTGAGGTGCTGTGCTGGTTGAACAGCTGTTAGACGCTGTGTGAGGTGCTGTGCTGGTTGAACAGCTGTGTTAGACGCTGTGTGAGGTGCTGTGCTGGTTGAACAGCTGTTAGACGCTGTGTGAGGTGCTGTGCTGGTTGAACAGCTGTGTTAGACGCTGTGTGAGGTGCTGTGCTGGTTGAACAGCTGTTAGACGCTGTGTGAGGTGCTGTGCTGGTTGAACAGCTGTGTTAGACGCTGTGTGAGGTGCTGTGCTGGTTGAACAGCTGTTAGAAGCTGTGTGAGGTGCTGTGCTGGTTGAACAGCTGTGTTAGACGCTGTGTGAGGTGCTGTGCTGGTTGAACAGCTGTGTTAGACACTCAGCAAGCAGACACCAAACATGACCCACAGTGATGACAGCAGGAGAGGACACCTCCCCTCCCACTCCCACTCCCCTCACCTCCTCCCCTAACCCTGGCCTCCTCCTCCTCTGTCTCTTCAGTCTTTAGTGGAGACAAGTGCGCGGTCAGGGGGTCGTATGCTGGTTGCCGTAGCAACCCCAATTCTCGGCTCAATCTCCCTTGGGTAGCAGGGATTGGCTGGTTTTCAGAGAATCTACAAACACACAAACAAACAGACACACACTCACACACACATTCAGTCTCACACACACGCACTCACTCTTACACATTCACTCTCACACACACAGGCAGGTAGAACACAGACAGAAAGAAGAATGAATCTGAAACAGAGGCCATGGCAATCGAATAACACAAGTTAATAAACCCCCTATTGAAGGCTGGCCTGGAGGTCATTTTCCTGTTCCTTTTCCAGCTGCTGTTTCCTCCCTCCATGCCAGTTTAAACAGGTTTAGGTTCCCCTGCCTCCCCTCAGCAGAGACAGCACAGATCCTGCAAGGCCGGCTTCCTGCAGCTGACCTGGTCTACAACCACAGCTGCTGATTGGAGGAGAAAATATCTGCACGGCCAATGGGAGGGGACAGAATAGAACCAGTGTCCAGTGATTTACATACACATGTATTCATTTAGCAGAGGCTTTTATCCAAAGCGACTTACAAGAGAGAGCTTTTACAAAGAGCAGTGATAGTAGGGGTCACTGGAGACTTGTGATTGGTTAGGAGTTGGAGGTCAGTTGTAATGTCTTTCTAATGGCCAAACTGGGCTAATGCATCTCTATGGTGAGAAAACTGTAGCAGGGAAAGA
This sequence comes from Neosalanx taihuensis, assembly GCA_030340665.1. NCBI lineage: Eukaryota > Metazoa > Chordata > Actinopteri > Osmeriformes > Salangidae > Neosalanx > Neosalanx taihuensis. The sequence continues at coordinate 5,402,521 of CM059308.1, forward strand.
CATGTGATCTGTCTGTCTGTCTGTCTACCTGTCTGTCTCTCTATCTGCCTGTCTGTCTCTCTCTACCTGCCTGTATCTATCTGCCTGTCTGTCTCTCTCTACCTGCCTGTCTCTACCTGCCTGTCTGTCTCTCTACCTGTCTGTCTCTCTACCTGCCTGTCTGTCTCTCTACCTGTCTGTCTCTATATCTGCCTGTCTGTCTGTCTCTACCTGCCTGTCTCTACCTGCCTGTCTGTCTGTCTATCTGCCTGTCTGTCTCTCTACCTGCCTGTCTCTACCTGCCTGTCTGTCTCTGTACCTGCCTGTCTGCCTGTCTCTACCTGCCTGTCTGTCTCTCTACCTGCCTGTCTGTCTCTCTCTATATGCCTGTCTGTCTCTCTACCTGCCTGTCTGTCTCTCTCTACCTGCCTGCCTGTCTTTATGCCTGTGTGTGTGTGTGTGTGTGTGTCAGTCATGAATACATCAGTCCTAGAAGGTTGTGCATCTAAGTGTTGTCAGAGACACAGCAGTGATAACCCCACCTCACAGCAGTGATAACCCCACCTCACAGCAGTGATAACCCCACCCAGAAGCTGCTGTCTCCATCTCTGCAGATGTCTTCTGTGGGACTACCCACGATGCCTTTCACCAGGCTGCTGTAGCTTAGCCCTAGCATGGCTGCATTCACTTACTCACAATGGAAACTATGCAAATATCTTCAGCTGGAAGTTAATTATACAGCCTGTTGTAGTAAGTACACAGTGCTCACATGTATGAGGGTATGAGGGGGGAGTAACAGCTGCGCTTTTCATAGAATTAGACTGTTTGTTTTTCAGACACACACACATACACACACACTCACATACATACATACACGCACACACACTCACATGCTCACACACACACACACACCCACATACACACCTACACACACACACATACAGACTCACACACGCATACACACACATACACACACACCCTTACACACATGTGGATGTTGGGCCTGTGTCTGTGTGTGTGTGCCCACCCTCTTGCATGCACCTGGCTCCAGGAAGTAAAAAAAAATACAAACGTCATGAAAAGCTGCAATCAGTCTGTTTCAGTTTCATCACCTCCCCCTCCCCCCCAACCCAGGGTAGACCCTGGAGGGTCCTGAGAGCTGATAATCTCCCTTCCCCATGTGTGTGTGTCTGTGTGTGTGTGTGTGTGTGTGTGTGTGTCTGTGTGTGTGTGTGTGTGTGTGTGTGTGTGTGTCTGTGTGTGTGTCTGTGTGTGTGTCTGTGTGTGTGAGTCTGTGTGTGTGTGTGTGTGTGTCTGTGTGTGTGTGTCTGTGTGTGTCTGTGTGTGTGTCTGTGTGTGTCTGTGTGTGTGTGTGTCTGTGTGTGTCTGTGTGTGTGTGTCTGTGTGCGTGTGTGTGTGTGTGTCTGTGTGTGTGTGTGTGTGTGTGTCTGTGTGTGTCTGTGTGTGTGTCTGTGTGTGTGTGTGTGTGTCTGTGTGTGTGTGTCTGTGTGTGTGTGTGTGTGTGTCTGTGTGTGTCTGTGTGATAATTGGTGAGACAGGTGCATGGGCAGAGCTGAGGCAGCAGGGGAGTGTGTGTGTGTCTGTGTGTGTGTGTCTTTATGTGTGTGTGTGTGTCAGAGAGACTAATGAGATGGTTGCTGTGTGTCGGCAGTGTTTTATTCTGCTCTGTCACAGGGGGCTGAACAGTGAGGGCTGGACACACACATCTAACCTGACCTCCTCAACTGGAGGGGGAGGAGAGGGGGGAGGAGGGAGGGAGGGAGGGAGGGAGGGAGGGAGGGAGGGAGGGAGGGAGGGAGGGAGGGAGGGAGGGAGGGAGGGAGGGAGGGAGCTGCGTCCTATTTGTCTTTCTTATGTGGCTCAGTTGCCTGTAGGTTGGCTCAGAGATGATTAAGGGTTTGTGTGTGTGGAGTGTTCATCTTGGGTTTCCCTCCTACAATCTATCCCTCTTCTTATCTTTGTCTCTCTCTCTCCCTGTCTTTGTCTCTCTCCCTCTCTCTCCCTTCCTTGCTTTCCAAGCCTTTAAAGGATGTCTATTCTACCTCTTCATGGTCACCTACTCCTTTCCTGCAGTCCCTCTCCTCCTTCCTCTTGTGTGTCTGTGTGTGTGTGTGTGTGTGTGTGTGTGTGTGTGTGTGTGTGTGTGTGTGTGGCTATATGTATGTAAGTTGGTGGATGTGAGTATGTGTGTGGGCTGAGCCACATAGGCTGTGTCCTCATCAGAAACTGAAACTGTCAGCTGTTATAGAGCTGTGTCGCCCCCTGGTGGTCAGAGAGATCAAGCACCAGCTGGACTCATCACCCACTGCAGGGAACCCAACCAGACATGGGGTTAACCTAACCATGGCTGGTCTGAACCTTTAGGAACCTAACTCATACCCATAATGCTTTCCTCCCTCTCTCTCCTCCCTCTCCCCTCATCTCTGTACATTTGTCTTAAATCACTTTTAAATCTTAAATCTGTACATACCCTGTATATTCTGATTATACTGTTTATACTGTGTATATTCTGAGTATACTTATATTTATTATATTCTGTTGTAATAACTGTTTTGCACTTCTGGTTGGATGCTAACTGTATTTCGTTACCCTGTACTTGTACGTGTGTAATGACATTAAAGTTGAATCTAATCTAATCTCCTTTCCCTCTTCTCTCCTCTACTCCCTTCTCTCGTCTCCTCTCCTTTCTCCTCTCCTCTCCTCTCTCCTCCCTCCCTCCCTTACTCCCTCCCACTTCCTCCTCCTCCTCTCCCCTCCTCCTCTCCTCCCCTCCTTTCCTCCTCTCCTTTCCTCTCCTCCTCTCCTCCTCTCCTCCTCTCCCCTCCTCCCTCCAGGACAGTAAGGACCCCCCCCTCCTGTGGCCTGGCTGAGTCCTTCACCTCCCCCTCCTGCACGCTGGGGGTCGACCTGCGTCGGGGCCGCAGGCGTTTCTCCGGCAACCTGCAGCTTCCCCCGTTGTCGTGGCGACAGTCGGAGAGGTCACGGACGCCCGACGACGACATTATGACCCGGCCAACGACCCTGCCTTTTGTAGCTCCGCCCCGCATTGACATCACACCTTCAGACCCTGATGGGTGAGTACCTGAGTGTGTGTGTGTGTGTGTGTGTGTGTCACACAGCATGGTGACTCCAGACACCCAGGGGAGCTGGTGTGTGACCTCACAGCTGACAGACTGGCTGTCATTCCCATCTCTTCACTCTGCAAGCATGGGCTTGTGTGTGTATGTGTGTGTGTTTGTGTATGTGTGTGTGTGCGTATGTGGGGGAATGTCCCTGTTCTTGCTGAATGGAAATGTGGAAATATGTGTGTGCGTGTGTTTGAGTGTGTGTGTGTGTCTACAGGACATGTTCCCTCCTGACCTTATCTGCACCTGGGGATCATGTCTCTCCTCTCTTTCCTCCATGCCTCCCCCCATCATACCAGCCTCAGGGCTTTGTTCACCTGGCTGGCCCTGAATCAGGACCCTGCTGCTCTTCAAAGGAGGGTTATGAAAGGGAGAGTCTGGCAACCTTCTATTCTTCCTCTCCAAGTCCCTGGAGTTCCCACAGAGACAGCAGTCATGCCTGGGTCCCCTGGGGCCGTGGAGCTGGCAGGGGTTGCCAGGTTGTTTAGCTTTCTGGGGTCGTTATATCAGACCTCCTCCCTGTTCTCTTAAAGGCTAAATGCTAACCAAACACCCCGCTGGTGTTAAATGTTGCTTTTTACTGTGGAGGAGTTAGTGTAGCGTTTGTGTTCTTGGTCTAAAGGCTGGGGTCTGACAGCAGGGGCTGGCTGGTCTAACAACATGGCCTCACAAGGTCAAGGTGGTTGTGCTTCACTATAACTGGGGACATTTGGTCCCCATCATGGTAGGTAAACAAGAACACACACACACACTATCTGTCCACAGTCTGGACTGGAGCCAGTCATCCACTGGTGTCAAAACCAGATAAGCATTTAGTTAACAAGCTAATCAGAGATAATGAATGCAGGACTCAGCACTGTAGAGGTATAGGTGTGTGTTTGTGTTTGACAGGCACTTACACACACAAAAGTGTGTTTGACAGACAGATACACACACACACACTTCTGTGTTGAAGGGCACTGAGATTGTAACCTGCCCTTGTGTCAGTCCCTCCAGACACCAGACACCAGAAATCAACCTTAATGTGAGTTTGGTGTGTCTGATGATAATTATTAATCAAAATCAACCATAAGAAGCTAGTTTGATCTGTGCAAAACCACATTGAGCTGTCAGCAGAGCAGGAACTGAACTGGCTGCTTCTCCTGAACCCACCACAAGAGGGCGCTTGTTGTTTGCTGTGTTGTTTTGCCAGCATCGGTATTCCTTCATCTCACACAACAAGGTCATGTTTGATTATATGGACGTCTGTGTTTGGAACTGAGCTTCACCTATTTCTGAGCGCTACACACACACACACACACACACACACACACACACACACACACACACACACACACACACACACACACACACACACACTCTCCCAACCCCTCCCTTCTTGCCCCTCCTGGTGTGGCTGGGCAGGTAAGCAGGTTTTTCACTGAGGGGCCTGCTGTTCTCTGGTCTGACTGTGAGCTCCACAGATACTTAGAGCTACCCTACCGTGTGTGTGTGTGTGTGTGTGTGTGTGTGTTTGTGTGTGCACATCTGTAGGGTAGTGGTAAAAGCAATCCAGCTGTGTCTTTCTCTCTCACTGCTGTCTCCCCCACCACACACACACAACCTCCTCACACCCCCACTCACACACCCCCACTCACACCCCCCCCTCTCCATGTTCTCCCCCCAGGTCTGCTCTTGTTAAAGAGTCTGGATCAGTTATTCAGCACAGAGCTGGTGGACAGGGATATTTTAGGAAACAATTATTTTTCTGGCTGACGTGACACTAATGCAGCAGAGCCCAGGGTCCACACATTGATTCTGGACTGCAGACAGTGTGAACTACATAATGAGTGTGATGTGTGGAGGAGTGTGTATGTGTGTGTGTGTGTGTGCCCACTTTTCACACAGCGTGCTAGTATGTGTGTTATCCCAGGTGCTTTTGGTAGTTCCTAATGAGACAGTTATTAGTAAACAACAGTTCTGGAGAGAGTGTGTGTGTGTGTGTGTGTGTAACAGTGTAATCCCTGAGGAGAAAGCACGATGGCTGTTGATGTTTCCCTTGTTAAAGCTGTCTCGCTCGCTCTGTCTTTTTTGCTGTGTTGCTGTGTTGCAGACACACTCCTCTTCTCTTACTCCTCTCCTCTTCCTCCAGTCCTCTTCCTCTCCTCCTCCTCTTCCTCTCAGTGATGGAGCTCTTGACATGAGTCTAACTGGTGACCTTTGACCTGGAAGTGTTCTAAGAGGAGGGCTGTTGTGAAGGTTGGTCAGTGTGATGGATGTTCACGTGACCTGTCTCTGAGGAAGATGATGATGACAGGATGAAGGTAGAGAGGACGCAGCCAAAGAAGACAGAACCTGTTGAGACCAAGCTAAGGTGGCGCCTGGCAGCCTCAGAATGACAGAATGTCCCAGAAAGACCCTCTTTCTCTCTCTCTCTCTCTCTCTCTCTCTCTCTCTCTCTCTCTCTCTCTCTCTCTCTCTCCTCTCTCTCTCTCTCTCTCTCTCTCTCTCTCTCTCTCTCTCTCTCTCTCTCGCTGTCTCTCTATGTCTCTCTCTCTGTCCCTCTCTCATCTGTCTCTCTCTCTGTGTGTGTGTCTATCTCTGTGTCCCTCTTTCCATTCGTCCTTGACTTGAGGAGAACAGAGAGCTTTCTGTCAATGTCAGTGATGGATTACGTTTACGAGTCTCTCTCTCTCTCTCCTCCCTCTCTCTCTCTCTCTCTCTCTCTCTCTCTCCCCTCTCTCTCTCTCCCCTCTCCCTATCTCCCTCTCTCCCCTCTCTCCCCTTGCTCCCCTCTCTCTAGATATTCTCTCCCTCCATCTCTTTCTTCTTGCCTGGTGTCGCTCTCTCACTCAAATATGAAAGACTATGAAAAGGACACCCGTGTTGGTGTGGCACACCCAGACACACACCCAGACACACACACACAGACACACACACACAGACACACACACACAGACACACACACAGTCGATGGAACATCTTCTTTCATTGTGTTGGTTCATCTGTGGAGAGGAGGAGTCTTTATGTAAGACCTCTCACTTATGTAAGACCCCCTCTCTAAGACCCCCTAACCCTCTTCCTGCTCCCCCTCCTCCACCTCCCCTCCTCCTGCTCCTTCTCTTCCCCCTGGTTTCCATCCTTCCCTCAGCCCCCCTCTCCTCCCCCCTCAGCCCCTCCACCTCCTTCCCTCCAAACCCCCTCCTCCTCTCCTCCTTCTCCCCTTTTCCTGCCTGGAATAGCTGCCACTCACTGACTGGGAGAGGAGATGGAGGGGGATGCGAGGGGGGACGGGGACGGGGACGGGTTGACGTCAGAGAGACTGTCTCTCCTCCCAGGGGTGTCACACTGCCAGATCCATCCAAGAACTGACAAGTCTCTCTCTCTCTCTCTCTCTCTCTCTCTCTCTCTCTCTCTCTCTCTCTCTCTCTCTCTCTCTCCCCCTCTCTCCCCCTCTCCCTCCCCTCTTGATGTGTGGAACAGGGGATTAAGGGTGGGAAACAGCAATGTCAACAAGCGACAACACCTCACACACTCAAACCCCTCAGCCCCTCAGCTCTGGAGCAGGAAAATCACCTCTCTCTCTCTCTCTCTCTCTCTCTCTCTCTCCTTCTCTATCTCGCTCCCTCCACCTCTCTCCCTCTCCCCTCTCTCTCCCTGTCCTGTCTCTCCCCTTTCTTTCCTTCTTCCCTGTCTCTCCCTCTCTCCTGTCTCTCTCTCTCCCTCTCTCTCTCCCTATCCCCTGTCTCTCCCTCTCTCTCTCTCCCCCTCCCTCTTTCTCTCTCCCTCGCGTCTCCAAAGCGCCTTGACAACGGTGTCTCTGTGCAGATGACGGTGACACACAGAGGGGCTGTTAAAAAGGTGTTTGTCACGGGATCGTCCGCCTGTGCTATTGTATCTGTTGCCGTGTGTCTGTATCCAGGACGTAGAGCGCCTCCAGAAACACCCAGGCAGCTCTGTCAGAGCAGCTGCCCAGTCCACCTGCTGGATTGATTTAGGTTGAAAAAAAAAACTAATTTCCCCTCAACAAAAAGGTCACACCTTATCAGGATTCAACCACCATCAACCCAGAACCCTGGCAACTCCTGCCTGTCGTCAAAACAACCAGCGGCCAATCGTTGAGCAGTGGGGGCGTGGCCTGCCCGAAACGCGTGTATGCTCTGGGCTTCCTGTGTTTATTCTGAATGAACCACGGTGCCGGCTGCAGCTCCCTGCACACTCAGAGAGAGAGGAAGGGAGAGAGGGAGAGAGAGAGGCAGGAGAGACCTGCAGCCCCAGAGAGAGAGCCAGGAGAGACCTGGGACCTGCAGCACAGAGACCTGGAGCCCCTGAGAGAGAGCCAGGAGAGACCTGCAGCCCCAGAGAGAGAGCCAGGAGAGACCTCAGTGCAGGTTGAACAGGGGGAGCGTGACGTGGCTGGGCTGCCGCCAACGAGACACTCTCTCAACCCTGGTGAATATTTTATACTGGAGCTTCTCAGAGCTGAATGAACTGAGGGAGAGAGAAGGAGGGTGGGGGAGAAGGAGTGCTGGTGTGTGCACTATACAGACACACACTGGCAGGCAGTACCCACTGGGTGTAGGGCAGAGAGAGAGAGACAGAGAGAGAGAGAGAGAGAGAGAGAGAGGAGGAGAAGGAGTGCCCCTACTGTGAGCCAGCCTCCAGCAGCCTAAGACAAGAGAAGAGAGAGAGGAGAAACCACTCTAGCAGCCAGAGACAGAGAGAGAGACAGAGAGACCGCCGCCTTCGAATCCCTGGCACAGCGGAGGAGAGGACAGCAGAGAGAGAGGGGAGGCAAAGCCACACACACCACACTACGGGAAGGCACATTTGTGTGTGTGTGTGTGTGTGCTCTAATCCCCCAGCTACAACACCAGCTCAGCCCTGCCTGTGGACTCAGAGCCTCTAACTCTCTCCCAGTTGAAGAGAGAGAGAGGGAGAGAGAGAGAGAGAGAGAGAGAGACAGAGAGAGAGAGAGAGAGAGACAGAGAGAGAGAGAGAGAGGGAGAGAGAGAGAGAGAAAGAGAGAGAGAGCAGAAAGACTAGAAGGTGGGGTCCCTCGGTCTCTTGCCGCCCATCGGTCATGTCGTCTAACGAACTGAGCGCACCGGATTCGGACTCCTGCATCCGGACTTTCAAGGACCACATGCATCTGGAACTGGAGCCCCCTAGACTGTCGGCCCCCGCTGGGGGGGGCCGGGGGGGCCGGGGGAGGGAAGAGGCCTGCCCACCTCCCCTAAGCTGTCTCCTCGGAGCTCACCTCGCCTGTTCCGCAAACTCATGGTCAACAAGAGCATCGCCAACGCCGACGCTTCACTGTGGCGCATACCTGGTGAGAGGGGAGGGGGGGGGGGGGTGGGGTGGGGGGAGGAAGGGAGGGAGGGGGTGAGTCTGATATGAAGGGAGGGGAACAGGGGGGAGGGGAGGGGTGAGTCTGTTGTAGAAGGAGGGAGGGAGGGAGTGATGGACAGGAGAATAGAGGGTAACGTCACCCTCAGGCCCCCCTCCAGGTTGTCACGGTGACTGACTGTGTTAGCTTCTGTGACTGTGTTGATTACACAGCAACATCTTCTGCCTCTGCTTCCTCAACAAGGAGGATTAGCCCAGACGCTGTGTGTGTGTGTGTTTGTGTGTTTTAGAGACTGAGTCTAAGTCATTGGAGAGTTGCAATTACACGAGTAATTGGTGTCTGGGTTTTTCCCACTGGTTGAAATGGCTCGTTTGTGTGTGTGTGTGTGTGTGTGTGCGCGCTGGGCATAATTGTTCTGTAGCATGACCAGCGCTCTGAAAGACTGTTGTGATGATGTCGACCATGATGGAAGATTGTGTCATAAAACAATCAAATCCATTTTGTTTACCCAGATATTCTTCTTATGTACAGTTTATCCCAGAATCTACGTGTGGGTGTTTTAGTCCCTTTAAATCCATCAGCATAAATCCCCCATATCCCTCTAATAGACCAACACACACACTCTATTTACACACACACACACACACACACACACACACACACACACACACACACACACACACACACACACACACACACACACCACACACACAGACCACACATACACAGTCTCTCAGTGGGAACAACAATCACAACTCCTCAGGACTCTGTGAACCAAGACTCTGCCTCCCTTCTCCTCTCTCTCTCTCTCTCTCTCTCTCTCTTTCCTCTCTCCTCTCTGTCTCTCTCTCTCTCTCTCTCTCTCTCTCTCTCTCTCTCTCTCTCTCTCTCTCTTTCCTCTCTCCTCTCTCCTATTTCCCTCTCTGTCCCCTCTGTTTTTCTCTCTCATCTCTTTCTCTCTGTCTCCCTCTCTCCTCCTCTCTTCTTTCCTCCTCTCTCTCTCCCTCTCTCTCTCTCATCTCCTTCTCTCTCTCCTCTTCTCCCTCTTCTCTCCTCTCTTCTTCCCCCCCTCTCTCCCTCTCTTTCTCTCTCTTTCCTCTCTCAGTCTAAGCTTTTCTCTCAGCTTATGAGCTGAACAAACATCAGCCTCCCCCCCCCCCCCCCCCCGTCACCATGACGTAAGGGGCCCATAGAAGTGGCTGTTTGTTATCAGTGTCTGGGGACGAGGGGACACAGGGGGGGACCCTGGCAGCTCTGTTGACCTCCTGACTGGGGATGACAGGGCCTCTTGTGTTGGACACCAGGGTTGGAGGGGGGTGAGGGTGGAGAGGTGTGGGGACAGAGAAACACAGAGAGAGAGAGAGAGACAGACTGGGAGGGAGACAGAGAGACAGACAGAGACACAGAGATTGAGTGAGAGACATAGAGAGAGAGACACACAGAGACCAAGAGAGAGAGAGAGAGACAGAGACCAAGAGAGAGAGACAGAGACACAGAGACTGAGAGAGAGAGAGAGACAGAGACCAAGAGAGAGAGAGACAGAGACACAGAGACTGAGAGGGAGAGAGACAGAGACCAAGAGAGAGAGAGAGAGACACAGAGACTGAGAGAGAGAGAGACAGAGACCAAGAGAGAGACAGGGAGAGAGAGAAACTTGTCAGCAGTGTCCAGTCCCTTTATAACATAGGGTCATCCAGGCTGAAATGTCAGATCCAGTATCCATCTGAAATGTCAGGATCGATATGAGTCTCAGCTGATCTGTTAGCCTGTACATCGAGTTGTTCTCCCCGTCTCCTCGCTTCACTTCCTCCATCGTTAGCGACGGCCGCCAGCGTGGCTGGAGAGCAGGAGGAGGCAGAGCGTTATGGAGAATAGGGGGGTGGACACGGTCACTGGAGGATGGTAGAAAGATCCAGAAAGAATCTGGGTGGAAGCCACAGTCACAGGCCTCTGCTCTTGCCTGTGTATGGTCAGGACCTGGGCTAGCTGTACAGTGTTAGGTAAGATCCTAACGTCACAGTCAAGAGGTGTGTGTTTGTGCGTGTGTGTGTGTGTGTGTGTTTGAGGCACCCAGAGTGTTCAGAAATTCCTAAAAGCCGTTTCTTGAGATAGCAGTTAGAAGGATTTCTACATTTCTTTCCCTTAAAATCAGGATCTGAATTTAGATTTGGATATAAATACTTCTGTCTCAGTCCTGACAAGACACTCCAGTCTCTCTCTCTCTCTCTCTCTGTGTCTCTCTATGGGAGGTGGAGAGAGAGTTGGAGATAGAGAGGTGGGGAGGGAGGAAGAGAGAGGTGGAGGGAGAGATGGAGCTGTTAATCATGAGGATAGTGAGTGGGGGAGGGGGCATGGTAATGGTGTGATTAACTCATTCCTCATGATGTGAGTGCTGTGTGTGTGTGCAGTGTCTCTGTGAACAGCCTCCTCATGGGGCCACTTCAGCCCCTGCAAGAGTCACATAAGGGCCCGTTCAAACAAGCATGAGAGCCCTCCAATAGAAATGCTTGGTCTCCTCCCTCCGCCCTCCCTCCGCCCTCCCTCCGCCCTCCCTCCGCCCTCCCTCCGCCCCCCTGCCCACCGTACAGAGAGCAGAGTGGAGGGTTAGAGTCTCTGTTCCGGGGTCTTCAGTCCCCTCATCATTCTAATCGTCTTCATCAAGGTTGTGGTTGTCAGTTGAATTTTTTGTCATCAGACAAATTATACAGCGAGCCCATCTGTTTGTCATGTAACTACAGAAGTGTGTGTATGTGTGTTCCTCCCTGTGTGTGTGTAAGTGTGTGTGTGTGTGTGTGTGTGTCTGTGTGTGTGCGTATTCCTCCCTGTGTTTGTGTATCTGTGTGTGTGTGCTCCTGCCTGTGTGTTTGTGTGTGTGTGTGTGTGTTCCTGCCTGTGTGTGTGTTCCTCCTTGTGTGTGTTTGTGTGTGTGTGTGTGCTCCTGCCTGTGTGTGTGTGTGTTCCTGCCTGTGTGTGTGTGTGATCCTCCTTGTGTGTGTTTGTGTGTGTGTGTGTCTGTGTGTGTGTGCGTACGTCTGTGTGTTCCTCCCTGTGTGTGTGTGTCTGTGTGTGCGTATTCCTCCCAGTGTGTGTGTGTGCTCCTGCCTGTGTGTGTGTGTGTGTGCTCCTTCCTGTGTGTTTGTGTGTGTCCTGTCTCTTTGAGTCATCTGAAGATGCTGTTGATCAAGGCTGTAGCTCCATGAATTTCCACCCACGCACAGCATGCTGGGATACGTAGTGTTTGTGGAACACAGTCTTCTCTGATTAGGAGAACCGCATCTGGGTGTGTCAGCACTCGCTGGACTACAAATCTTCACACAGCTTTAGATCTCTTTATGTGTGTGTGTGTGTGTGTGTGTGTGTGTGTGTGTGTGTGTGTGTGTGTGACTAGCAGTGGATTTCTCCTGCTTCAAAGCCCAGAGCTCTCAGACCTACAGTGGAGGAGATACGACCAGGAAATATGTTCAGAAAACTGTTTCATGGTGGCGGTAGACAGACCTCCAGAGACACACACCACACACACCACACACACCACACACATCACACACATACACCACACACATCACACCATCTGTCCAGAACTGCTCTCAGCACAGAGACTGCTCTCAGCACAGAGACTGCTGTCAGACTGCTCTCAGCACAGAGACTGCTCTCAGCACAGAGACTGCTGTCAGCACAGAGACTGCTGTCAGCACAGAGACTGCTCTCAGCACAGAGACTGCTCTCAGCACAGAGACTGCTGTCAGCACAGAGACTGCTGTCAGCACAGAGACTGCTGTCAGACTGCTCTCAGCACAGAGACTGCTCTCAGCACAGAGACTGCTCTCAGCACAGAGACTGCTCTCAGCACAGAGACTGCTGTCAGACTGCTCTCAGCACAGAGACTGCTGTCAGCACAGAGACTGCTCTCAGCACAGAGACTGCTCTCAGCACAGAGACTGCTGTCAGACTGCTCTCAGCACAGAGACTGCTGTCAGCACAGAGACTGCTGTCAGACTGCTCTCAGCACAGAGACTGCTCTCAGCACAGAGACTGCTGTCAGACTGCTCTCAGCACAGAGACTGCTCTCAGCACAGAGACTGCTGTCAGCACAGAGACTGCTGTCAGCACAGAGACTGCTGTCAGACTGCTCTCAGCACAGAGACTGCTGTCAGCACAGAGACTGCTGTCAGACTGCTCTCAGCACAGAGACTGCTGTCAGCACAGAGACTGCTGTCAGACTGCTCTCAGCACAGAGACTGCTGTCAGCACAGAGACTGCTCTCAGCACAGAGACTGCTCTCAGCACAGAGACTGCTGTCAGCACAGAGACTGCTTGGCATTTGAAGGTCAGCACTCTGCTCCCAGCTTCAGCAGGGCCAGCAGGATTGATTGGACCACAGAGCGTCTGGCTTTAATCACTTCTACAAGACTCACATGTGGAAATCTATTCCATTAGGTGGTTAGGAGGAGAGGGAAGGTGGGGTCTGATATTCACAAGGGAGAGAAAAGTCACTCTGGACTTCTTCCTATAACTACCAGGCAAATCAACCACAGCGGTGTGTGTGTGTGGATGTGTGTGTGTAAAGAAGGCATGTGGACGAGGGAAAAGAACAAGATTTTGGATATAACTGCATCCTTCACCAATTTAGGTGAACCCCCCCTTACCTCCCCCACTCCCTCCTTCCTTCCCTCACTCCCCCCCACACCCCCTCCCTCCTCTCTACCAGACTCCCAGACTCCACCAATCACCAGAACATCCCGACGCCATGGCAACAGAGTCATGTGACTGCTGTGTGGTGGCTGGTGGACACGGAAGGCTTCCCCTTAGGGGGTAGTCGTGAGGACACCACTCGTCTCTCTCTCACACACACACACACCATACAGACACACACTCTATACACAGACCACACACACACCACTGCTGACTGAAAATCACTCTTTCTGTCTGTCTCTCCATGTCAGTTGACAGGGTCATCAGTCTCTATGTCTGCAGCTGTCTGGAGCCACATGGAGCCTTATGAAGCCTATGAAGCCTCATGAAGCCACATGGAGCCACATGGAGCCACATGAAGCCACATGGAGCCTTATGAAGCCTCATGAAGCCACATGGAGCCAGATGAGCCACATGAAGCCACATTAAGCCTTATGAATCCTTATGAAGCCTATGAAGCCTTATGAAGCCACATGGAGCCACATGGAGCCACATTAAGCCTTATGAAGCCTTATGAAGCCTCATGAAGCCACATGGAGCCACAGGGACCCACATGGAGCCACATGGAGCCACATGGAGCCTTATGAAGTCTTATGAAGCCTCATGAAGCCACATGGAGCCACAGGGACCCACATGGAGCCACATGGAGCCACATGGAGCCACAGGGACCCACATGAAGCCTTATGAAGCCTTATGAAGCCACATGGAAGTACATGGAGCCACAGGGACCCACATTAAGCCTTATGAAGCCACATGGAGCCACATGGAGCCACAGGGACCCACATGAAACCACATTAAACCTTATGAAGCCTTATGAAGCCACATGGAGCCACATGAAGTCACATGGAGCACCTCCTTCATCCACACAGAGCTGCTGCTGCTGCTGCCACACACACGACAAACACACCCAAAAGTTACAGGACAATATTCTGCTTCCAATGCTTTTGTAATATTGGAAGATTTCCATCAGGACGTCGGAAATAAACAGAAGATCTTAGAGTAGGACGTTCTGTTCCTAAACGTCAAGAGGGGGAGAGAGAGAGGGGTAGAAAGAGCAGAGAGAGGGAGAGAGAAGTGAAGGTGAGAGAGGAAGAGAGGGGGTGGGAAGGAAGGGAGAGAGAGAGGGGGAGGAGAGAGAAAAGAAGAGAGGGGAGAGAGGGAGAAAGAGATAGAGAGAAAAGGGTAGGCGAGATGGGGAGGAGAGAGAGAGATCAAAGCTTCCGAGAGAAGATACAGGATTATCCTCTGACTGCAGAGACAGGGAGCGATGGAGAGCGGGGGAGGAGAAAGGAAAAGGAGGGGGGAAGGAAGACGGAGGAGATGCAGAATCCCTTTTTACATCATATTTTTCTGCATCATATAAAGAAGAAAAATAACAGTGGGGGTCTGAGCGAGGTGTCAGAGAGAGGAGCTACACATGCCTCAGGTAAGAGAGAGGGAGGGAGGGAGAGATAGCTAAGAAAGGGGGAGTGGTGCTCTCCCTTTCTCCCTCCCTCTCTCCCCCTCTCTCTCTCTCTCTCTCTCTCTCTCTCTCTCTCTGCACTGGGTGTTGCTGTGTTACCCAGAAGGCATTGCAGAAGCGTAGGTGAATGGTGACGACATTTCATTCTGCAGGGAATAGAAGTTAGGAGTTTCTGATTTAGAGATGTTCATTCTTACAGACTGGCACTAACACACACACACACACACACACACACACACACACACAGACACACGCACTCACACAGATGCACAAACACACAGACACACACACAGGAAGTCCTCCATTAGGACCATGTTCATTGATTGGTTCACAGGACTGTGTCATCAGATGAGGTCCTTTAGTGAACCTGCCTGGTCTCTGCTTCCTATCATGCTGTTCCTGTGTCAGCCACTAGTGGGCACTGTGCCCCCGAGCCAGACACACACACACACACACTCAGAAAGTTAGTGAGAGCGTCGTTAGAGCACCAACTTAAAGCTGCTGCTGATGATTTGGGATCTGGATGCTCTGATGCTCCTTTTGACCTGCCCCCTCTTGTGTGAGGACTTGGACTGTGTTAAACCAGGCTAGATAGTTACACTTGTTCAACATCAAGTGGTGAATGATTCAAGTGGTGCTCGAAGCTCGGCTGGCTGCTTCCTCAAAGGCAGAGTGACATATCCTCCCAGATGAGGAAGGATGTGTGAGTGTGTGTGTTTGCCGAGAAGCACTGTTAAGAAACCAGCCAATCCGGAATGTCACTTCCTGTGAATCACCTGCTCCCTCGTTCGCCCACCTCACCATCGCCACGGGGACGCTGATGGGCAGTGAGGGGGGGTACAGAAGAGACCACCCTGTCTCTCCCTGAGTCTGGAGGATCTCTCCTCCTTCCCGGTCTCTCCTGGTCTCTCCCTGAGTCTGGAGGATCTCTCCACCTTCCCGGTCTCTCCTGGTCTCTCCCTGAGTCTGGAGGATCTCTCCTCCTTCCTGGTCTCTCCTGGTCTCTCCCTGAGTCTGGAGGAGCTCACCTCCTTCCTGGTCTCTCCTGGTCTCTCCCTGAGTCTGGAGGATCTCTCCTCCTTCCTGGTCTCTCCTGGTCTCTCCCTGAGTCTGGAGGATCTCACCTCCTTCCTGGTCTCTCCTGGTCTCTCCCTGAGTCTGGAAGATCTCTCCTCCTTCCTGGTCTCTCCTGGTCTCTCCCTGAGTCTGGAGGAGCTCACCTCCTTCCTGGTCTCTCCTGGTCTCTCCCTGAGTCTGGAGGATCTCTCCTCCTTCCTGGTCTCTCCTGGTCTCTCCCTGGGTCTGGAGGATCTCTCCTCCTTCCTGGTCTCTCCTGGTCTCTCCCTGAGTCTGGAGGATCTCTCCTCCTTCCTGGTCTCTCCTGGTCTCTCCCTGGGTCTGGAGGATCTCTCCTCCTTCCTGGTCTCTCCTGGTCTCTCCCTGGGTCTGGAGGATCTCTCCTCCTTCCTGGTCTCTCCTGGTCTCTCCCTGGGTCTGGAGGATCTCTCCTCCTTCCTGGTCTCTCCTGGTCTCTCCGTGGGTCTGGAGGAGCTTTCCTCCTTCCTGGTCTCTCCTGGTCTCTCCCTGAGTCTGGAGGA
Source organism: Neosalanx taihuensis (assembly GCA_030340665.1). NCBI lineage: Eukaryota > Metazoa > Chordata > Actinopteri > Osmeriformes > Salangidae > Neosalanx > Neosalanx taihuensis. The sequence goes on from CM059308.1 coordinate 5,418,724, forward strand.
TCTCTCCTCCTTCCTGGTCTCTCCTGGTCTCTCCCTGAGTCTGGAGGATCTCTCCTCCTTCCTGGTCTTTCCTGGTCTCTCCCTGGGTCTGGAGGATCTCTCCTCCTTCCTGGTCTCTCCCTGAGTCTGGAGGAGCTCACCTCCTTCCTGGTCTCTCTTGGTCTCTCCCTGAGTCTGGAGGATCTCTCCTCCTTCCTGGTCTCTCCTGGTCTCTCCCTGAGTCACTCAGCTTCCTGTTCTGGTCTCAGAGGGACAGGAAGTCTCCAGGGGTTTAGACCACTGGGATGGAAACTTCCCTGATCTCTCTTCCTGTCACTCTCCTCATAAGAAACACTCTGCTGTGTTTAGAGACCTTCTGAAAGAGTGACAGAGTGAACTGTAACAGTGATGGTTCACCTCAGGGAAACCGTCAAACAAGCTTCCAAGCAACAACAGATCACTTCCTAACACAGGAACCACACACACATGTGACACTCTAATGTGACAACTTTAAACTGGGTTCAACTGACAGTTGTTCTCAATTGTGAAGTAAAAAAATAATTAAAAATAAAGATTCAGAAGACTAACTAAGAAGGTTGTCAGTGGTAATCATCCCTGTGTTGACAGACAGCCCAGCTGTGTGCTCAGACACGCAGGTGAGACTCTGGAAGATGATGAACTGGACAAACCAAGATCACACACACTGCAGTTCTCCAGCAGAACTACCTGAAGAAGTTCCAAAACTTGGCAAAACTACTTTGAAGAGAGAACTAAAAAGTTTGTGTTAAGACAAACTTGTGTTAAGTTTCCAAAGTTAAGACAGACCCACAACAGTTTAACTAAAGTTACACCTAGACAGACCCACAACAGTTTAACTAAAGTTACATCTAGACAGACCCACAACAGTTTAACTAAAGTTACACCTAAACATACCCACAACAGTTTAAAGTTACATCTAGACAGACCCACAACAGTTTAACTAAAGTTACATCTAGACAGACCCACAACAGTTTAACTAAAGTTACACCTAGACAGACCCACAACAGTTTAACTAAAGTTACACCTAAACAGACCCACAACAGTTTAACTAAAGTTACATCTAGACAGACCCACAACAGTTTAACTAAAGTTACACCTAAACAGACCCACAACAGTTTAACTAAAGTTACATCTAGACAGACCCACAACAGTTTAACTAAAGTTACACCTAGACAGACCCACAACAGTTTAACTAAAGTTACACCTAGACAGACCCACAACAGTTTAACTAAAGTTACATCTAGACAGACAAGCCCTGTCTAAAAAAGCCACCATCTTCAACAGGATTTTTTCTGGATTTTCTAAAATCCCAAATCCCCTGAGAAGTTGTCATGTCAAAGTGGTTGCCCCTGGTTACCATACCTTCCTCCAGCCGGTCAGTTTCCCTATCTTCCTGTCCTTCTTGTCGAGGTAGCAGGCTCCCATGGTGCTCTGATTAAGCAGTCTGCTCTTTCTGACAAGCTGCAGCGCTGTGTGTGAGCCAGACTGAGAGTGAGTGTGTGTGTGTGTGTGTGTGTGTGAGAGAGAGAGGGGCAGAGCCTCGACTGTGACGTGTGCAGAGGTTGAGAGTGTTCCTCTGACTCACTGAGCTGCTTCACACTATGCTGTCTGTAGCTGCCTCACTGTGTGTGTGTGTGTGTGTGTGTGACACTGTAGCTGCCTCACTGTGTGTGTGTGTGACACTGTAGCTGCCTCACTGTGTGTGTGTGTGTGTGACACTGTAGCTGCCTCACTGTGTGTGTGTGACACTGTAGCTGCCTCACTGTGTGTGTGTGACACTGTAGCTGCCTCACTGTGTGTGTGTGTGACACTGTAGCTGCCTCACTGTGTGTGTGTGTGACACTGTAGCTGCCTCACTGTGTGTGTGTGTGTGTGTGTGTGACACTGTAGCTGCCTCACTGTGTGTGTGTGTGTGACACTGTAGCTGCCTCACTGTGTGTGTGTGTGACACTGTAGCTGCCTCACTGTGTGTGTGTGTGTGACACTGTAGCTGCCTCACTGTGTGTGTGTGTGACACTGTAGCTGCCTCACTGTGTGTGTGTGTGACACTGTAGCTGCCTCACTGTGTGTGTGTGACACTGTAGCTGCCTCACTGTGTGTGTGTGTGTGTGACACTGTAGCTGCCTCACTGTATGTGTGTGACACTGTAGCTGCCTCACTGTGTGTGTGTGTGTGTGACACTGTAGCTGTCTCACTGTGTGTGTGTGTGTGTGTGACACTGTAGCTGCCTCACTGTGTGTGTGTGACATTGTAGCTGCCTCACTGTGTGTGTGTGTGTGTGTGTGTGACACTGTAGCTGCCTCACTGTGTGTGTGTGACACTGTAGCTGCCTCACTGTGTGTGTGTGTGACACTGTAGCTGCCTCACTGTGTGTGTGTGTGTGACACTGTAGCTGCCTCACTGTGTGTGTGTGTGTGACACTGTAGCTGCCTCACTGTGTGTGTGTGTGTGTGTGACACTGTAGCTGCCTCACTGTGTGTGTGTGTGTGTGACACTGTAGCTGCCTCACTGTGTGTGTGTGTGTGTGTTTGTGTGTGTGTGTGTGTGTGACACTGTAGCTGCCTCACTGTGTGTGTGTGTGTGACACTGTAGCTGCCTCACTGTATGTGTGTGTGTGTGACACTGTAGCTGCCTCACTGTGTGTGTGTGTGTGTGTGTGTATGTGTGTGTGTGTGTGTGTGTGTGTGTGTGTGTGTGAGACACAGGGTAGGTCCTCCCTCTCTCCTCTGCTCTCTCTGTCCCTCAGTGTGTCTCTACAGGGGCAGCAGCCTCTGTCCAGGGGAGAGTTTACACTGCAAACACACGCAAAACATCCATAAATCCAGCATGCCGTGCGCTTTGTGTTGGGGGTGAAAACAGCAGCTTCCTTCAGAAGCTGTTCTGCCCTGCTGACTCTGCCCCAGTTTGAAAGTGAACCAGGTGAGAGGTGATGAGACAGAGAGACCTCCAACAGAGAGACTTCCCCCTGAGCCACACCACTGAAGAGAGCAGTGCTGGTGTCACCTTGGCCCAAAGAGAGACCAGCAGAGACAGACACACTCTAGTCTAACCTCTTAAGACTTTCTGGTGTTGAAACACAGTTATGTGTTTAGAGTTTCCAAGCTTGATGCAAACCAATCTGAAAACCACATCAAAACTAAAGGAGTTTGTGTTTTTGCAACAAACCAAAAAAAGAGAGAAAGATTTCAGTTAAACGGTTGAAGAGTGATCCTACACCTGATCATATGGTGGTGAGCTACATCAGCACTCTGCAGAGGCTGTGTGTGTGTATCTTTGTGTGTGTGTGCGTGTATCTGTGTGTGTGTGTATGCGTGTACCTGTGTGTGTGTGTGTGTGTAAATGTGTGGGTGTAGATGCAGGATAGAGGGAGACTGTGTCTCTGTATACAGCTGATGTTACCTGATCAGAGGCACCAGTTAGGATGACTCTGATCACTAGATAACCAGGAGGACACTGATGAAACAGAGGCTGGGGCTGTCTTATCACTGGACATGCATGCACACACACACACTCACACACACACTCACACACACACTCACACATACACAGAGTCATGTGATATTCAGTGTGTTCTGTCCGGCAGTAATGATGGCCTGATATCTCTGTGTACATGTCCTCTGTCTGTTCCTCAGAAGAGCTGCAGCCAGATAGAAGCTGTGCCAGTCTGGGACCCTGTCCTTCTAACTGGGTGTGGATCACTTCTGCATCAGACACACACACACACACACACACACAGACAGACTGCCAAACATTCATCTAGTCAGTCAGACAGTCAGGCAGACAGACAGACAGACAGACAGACTGCCAAACATTCATCTAGTCAGTCAGACAGTCAGGCAGACAGACAGACAGTCAGACAGACAGACAGACAGTCAGACAGACAGACAGACAGACAGACAGACAGTCAGACAGCCAGACAGTCAGACAGACAGACAGACAGACAGACAGCCAGACAGTCAGTCAGACAGACAGACAGACAGACAGACAGACAGACAGACAGTCAGCCAGACAGTCAGACAGCCAGACAGACAGAGAGACAGTCAGACAGCCAGACAGCCAGACAGACAGTCAGACAGACAGACAGACAGACAGACAGACAGACAGTCAGACAGTCAGACAGCCAGACAATCAGACAGACAGACAGTCAGACAGACAGACAGACAGACAGACAGACAGACAGATAAATGTGTGTGAATATGTTCCTCTATTGTCTTTGGGAAATGCCCTCTCTGTCCTGTGTGCTTCCTGGTGACGACAGCAGAGGCAGAAACACAGCAGACCACCAACACAGCCCAAAGGCATCATGGGAAATCTATTGTAGTCTGGCTGAGTGGTGAGACTATGAGGACAGGAAACAGGAGGCCCTGACACACACACACACATGTCCGCACACACACATGTACACACGCACTAACACTAACACACACACGTGCCCGCACACACACACGCGTGCACACACACATGCCCGCACACACACATGCCCGCACACACGTACACGCAGAGCGTCCACTTCCTGTTGTGCTGCTATCAGAGAAGCATCAATCTGTCCCCTGAGATGTTCTGAAGTCCAGAACCACAGGAACACAGATCTGCAACAACCACAGATAACAGAACCTGCCAAACGGAACCCGCCAAAACGGAACCCGCCAAAACGGAACCCTCAAAACGGAACCCTAAAAAGCCACGACGAAACCCATAAGAATCAACCTTTAGCGCCCATACGTAGTTACTGTATTCACATGACCAGTCACCTGACCAGGACCTCTGAAGATGATCTGTGTTCCTACCTTGTTGGAGGCCATGTCGCTGACAGAGCGGTACGTCTGGATGGTCTCCAGCTGGTCC
>CM059308.1:5428586-5491086 GCA_030340665.1 Neosalanx taihuensis
CCTCCCTCTCCTACTCACCTCTCTCTACCTCCACCCTCTCTCCTCTACTCCACCCTCCACCTCCCCACTCTCCTCAACACCCTCTCTCCTCTACCTCCAGCCTTCTCCTCTACCTCCAACCTCTCTCCTCCTCCACCCTCCACCCTCTCTCCTCTACCTCCACCCTCCTCCTCCACCCTCCACCCTCTCTCCTCTACCTCCACCCTCCTCCTCTACCTCCACCCTCTCCTCTACTCCACCCTCTCTCCTCTACCTCCACCCTCCACCTCCACCCCTCAACCCTCTCTCCTCTACCTCCAGCCTTTCTCCTCTACCTCCACCCTCCTCCTCCTACCTCCCACCCTCTCTCCTCTACCTCACCCTCCTCCTCCCCCTCCACCCTCTCTCCTCTACCTCCACCCTCCTCCTCCACCCTCCACCCTCTCCTCTACCTCCACCCTCTCTCCTCTACCTCCACCCTCCTCCTCTACCTCCACCCTCTCTCCTCTACCTCCACCCTCTCTCCTCTACCTCCAGCCTTTCTCCTCTACCTCCCCCTCCTCCTCCACCCTCCACCCTCTCTCCTCTACCTCCACCCTCCTCCTCTACCTCCACCCTCTCTCCTCTACCTCCAGCCTACTCCTCTACCTCCACCCTTTCTCCTCTACCTCCAGCCTCCTCCTCTACCTCCACCCTCTGTCTCCTCCTCTACCTCCACCCTCCATGTTTTCCTCCAACCTTTTCCTCCACTCGGTTCAGCACACGTCATTGACCTGTCTCTCCCCTCTCTCTCCTCCCTCTTCTCCCTTCTCTCCTCTCCCCCCTCTCTCCCTTCTCTCCTCTCTCTCCTCTCCTCCCTTTATCTTCTGACCTCTCTGAGCTCATTCCAGAGAGCACAGGAACACAGTAAACACTTTTCTCACCAGGCTTCTTCAATCAACACTCGGCTCTCTCCCTGGGCACTCAGCACCTCCCTTCCTCTCCCTTACCCTCCCTCCCTCCCTCCCCCTCCTCTATCTCCCGTCCCCCCTATATCTCAGTGACCTTCCAGTCACATTCCTGCACACACAGTGTTAGAGAAGCTGGAGGTCATATGAGGATGGACCAGATTAGAAACCACTCATAAACAGACTGATGCAAGCCTACGCAAGGGGGGTTAACATCCATACATAGCCCCCTCTGGAGGGGTGGAGGGGGGTTAACATCCATACATAGCCCCCTCTGGAGGGGTGGAGGGGGGTTAACATCCATACACAGCCCCCTCTGGAGGGGTGGAGGGGGGTTAACATCCATACCACAGCCCCCTCTGGAGGGGTGGAGGGGGGTTAACATCCATACACAGCCCCCTCTGGAGGGGTGGAGGGGGGCCCCTCACCAGCCTCTCTGACAGCTGATCCAGGGCAGTTTAAGGAGGAAACACACTTCATGCAGAGGCGCTCATTCTTAGATCCACTCCAGGTTCTTCTTCTGTACCGGCAGCATGATGAGGAGGGCTCAGCTCACTAGTTAAGACTCGCTTTATTACACAGGCCACAGTTCAAGTAAGGGAGATTGTTTCAGTTAATTGACTGTGAAAAGATCTGAGAGAGATATTTTAACTGGCAGCAGACATCAAAGCTTTAGAATATGTGTGTGTGTGTGTGTGTGTGTTGTGTGTGTGTGTGTAGGTGTGTGTGTCTATGCACCTGTACTTCTCTGCCCTATTGCGTAATGTCTTGGGTTATCCAAACACCTCGCCTATAGATAAAGAAACAGAGCGATTGTTTGCCAAATCAAACCTGCCTCTAAAGCGCAGCTATAACCGCCTCCCCTTTAAGACGAAATGTCATCAGAGATCTTCTGGATTCAGACCAACACAACATGCCTCCACAATGGACTTTCACTGGAAAAGAGACTTGACACTTTCTAAGTAGGGAGATGGGAGGTCTGATAGCTAGGGAGTCAGATCAGCTCAATGGGTTAAGGCGTTGGCCTCATGATCGGAAGGTTGTGAGTTTCAAACCCTGGCTGTGGCTATATGACGTTGTGTCCTTGGGCAAGGCACTTCACCCTACTTGCCTCAGGGAGAATGTCCCTGTACTTACTGTAAGTCGCTTTGGATAAAAGCGTCTGCTAAATGAATAAATGTAAGTAGCCGACTAGGCAAAACATTTAGCGAGTAAGGAGGAGACCCAGAGATAGTGTTGGACAGGAACGTACTTCCTGTTTGGGTTGACCCTCTGTTGACCCTGGACTGGTAAGCTCCAGAGAGCTGAGTCTTATGAAAACCAAATCTTGTAAATATCAAACCCTGGAGTTTATAAGAACTTTATCAAATGTTTCATAATCTAAAAGCCCGCTATGTTCGGGGTCTATCACTTTGCTATGCTCAGTGACCGATGCTGTTTCGTAAAAAGCTCTCTCTTGTAAGTCGCTTTGGATAAAAGCGTCTGCTGAATGCATACATGTAAATAAAACAAGCAGGTTGAAATCAATTCAACTTGATTCACAGAAAAAGGGAGAATGATGCCTGGATGTGTGTGGGAAACATCTTGATTTTGAAAACAGCGTCCAGATGACTTCTCATGAAACCTTTTTTCTACAATAAAGTGATTGGAGCTTCCTGACTGCGTCAGCAGGCATGACAGTGATTCAGCTAACAGGAAAACAGGTCACAAACGTCTGTGTGTTTTCATGACACAACGACGAAAACATTTCCTCTTCCAATAAAACACATCGTCATCTCATCACAACAACAACGAGCGCATCATCACACATTCCTGACAAACCTCTGTGAGAAGAGGATGACCTGACAGACCAGTTCACCTGACCATGCACATGCTCTCTCTCTCTCTCTCTTTCTGTTTCTCTCTCCTTCTCCCCCCCCTCCTCTTTCTCTCTGTTTCTCTTTCCCTCTCTCTTTCTTTCTGTTTCTCTCTCTCTCTCTCTCTCTTTTCTGTTTCTCTCTCCTTCTCCCCCCCTCCCTCTTTCTCTCTGTTTCTTTCTCCCTCTCTCTCTCCCTCTATCTCTCTGTTTCTTTCTCCCTCTCTCCCCCCTCTCTCTCCCCCTCCTCTCTCCCCCTCTCTCTCTGCCTCTATCTCTCTCTGTTTCTTTCTCCCTCTCTCCCCCCTCTCCTCTCCCCCCTCTCTCTCTGCCTCTATCTCTCTCTGTTTCTTTCTCCCTCTCTCCCCCCTCTCTCTCTCCCTCTATCTCTCTGTTTCTTTCTCCCTCTCTCCCCCCCTCTCTCTCTGCCTCTATCTCTCTCTGTTTTCTTTCTCCCTCTCTCCCAACCTCTCTCTCCCCCTCCTTCCCCCACTCTCTCAGTGTGAGACTCAGTTTTTTTCCTCTAACACCTATCTCTCTAACCCTATCTCTCTGTCTTACATCGTTTCATGCGTTGCGGTACGGCATGCATGTTGGTTGCTGTTGAGTGACAGGTGTGTGATATGCAGTCAGGTGTGAATCCTAAGGAGCGCTCCTCCCCTCGCTCAGGAAGTTTCCCTTCACCGCTAGCTGACCCCACACACTGCCAGGGCATGCTTGTGAGTGTGTTGGTTTGATCGTCGGAGCATGTCGGGAACTCAACTCCACTATCTGTTGGTTTTTTCCAGAGCTGTGCGTGTGTGTGGGTCTGTGTACATGTCATCGACTGCTGCTGAAGGGACAATAGCTCTATGTCTCTCTGCATCCTATATTCTACTGTTCACAGGGAGAGCTGACTAGAAGCAGGAGTCCAGCTAACAGCACCTCCTCCTCCTGCTGTTCACAGGGAGAGCTGACTAGAAGCAGGAGTCCAGCTAACAGCACCTCCTCCTCCTGCTGTTCACAGGGAGAGCTGACTAGGAGCAGGAGTCCAGCTAACAGCACCTCCTCCTCCTGCTGTTCACAGGGAGAGCTGACTAGGAGCAGGAGTCCAGCTAACAGCACCTCCTCCTCCTGCTGTTTCACAGGGAGAGCTGACTAGGAGCAGGAGTCCAGCTAACAGCACCTCCTCCTCCTGCTGTTCACAGGGAGAGCTGACTAGGAGCAGGAGTCCAGCTAACAGCACCTCCTCCTCCTGCTGTTCACAGGGAGAGCTGACTAGGAGCAGGAGTCCAGCTAACAGCACCTCCTCCTCCTGCTGTTCACAGGGAGAGCTGACTAGGAGCAGGAGTCCAGCTAACAGCACCTCCTCCTCCTGCTGTTCACAGGAGAGCTGACTAGGAGCAGGAGTCCAGCTAACAGCACCTCCTCCTCCTGCTGTTCCGGCAGGTTAGAGACAGCAAAACAGGAACAATCTGCTCCCAACTTCCTGACTGCTGTTTCCTGTCCAGTCGAACTGCTGTGTGTGTGTGTGTCTGTGGGTGTCTGTGTGTTTGTGTGTCTGTCTGCGTGTCTGTGTGTGTGTGTGTCTGTGCGTGTCTGAGTGTGTGTCTGTGCGTGTCTGTATGTTTTCGGTGTGTGTGTGTGTGTGTGAGCCTGTGTGAATAAAGGATGAGGCAGGATATAATTTGTTTCCCTCTTGTTTCCAGGGCGACAGATGAGCCAGGTGTTACATCATCGAGTGGTGTCATGTAGGGAGGCAGTGATCTGCAGGTGGAGGGGGACCATGGGAGAATGGGGACAGGCTGAACCCAGAGGACGAATCAAACCGCCCTTCCATTCAGGTGAGGTCAGAGACAGATGGCCAGAGACAAGGCGGCAAACGTCACTTCCTCCCTGCAGCTTCCTGTCGTCTCATCTCTGGGCCCACTGACGCATGTAGATGCTGAGGATGAGCAGACTATAAAACCAGAGAAGAAGAAGGATGCGCTTCCTATCAAACGATGCAGACTCTTACGGTCTCAGGGATTGGAACTGCATATATCTTACTACAGGCTTGACCTTTCTTCAAAGGTCGCGGTGATGTCATCACAGGGCTGTTCATACGCCACACACACACACACTCTCATTTTCCCCTGATTAACCCCCCCCCCCCCCCCCCCACACACACACACACACCCAAAACAGGAAGTTTAAGTCTGTACCACACAGGAAGTCAACAAAAGCCACATGCTGGTGGGGTGACGTCAATCACAGCCACCAGCAACACACACACACGCACAAAAATACAACTACACACACACACACACACACATTTAACCATACACATACACACACATATACACACACACACACAACTACACACACATTTAACCATACACACACACACGTTTAACAGATAGTGAAACACACACATATGCCATGAGATCCACACACCACAATGCAGATTCCCCAACATAAGCTGAACCACACACTCCCCCCTACAGTCTCAGTTTCAGTCACACACACACACACTTTCATACAATAGCTGTTTGGATCTCAGCTTCAACTCTAAAGAGTGTCTTAGTGTGTGTTAGAACTGAGGAGGAGACAGACTGACTGTGTCAGGAGGAGGAGACAGGCTGACTGTGTCAGGAGGAGGAGACAGACTGACTGTGTCAGGAGGAGGAGACAGACTGACTGTGTCAGGAGGAGGAGACAGGCTGACTGTGTCAGGAGGAGGAGACAGACTGACTGTGTCAGGAGGAGGAGACAGACTGACTATGTCAGAAGGAGGAGACAGCTGACTGTGTCAGGAGGAGGAGGACAGACTGACTGTGTCAGGAGGAGGAGACAGACTGACTGTGTCAGGAGGAGGAGACAGGCTGACTGTGTCAGGAGGAGGAGACAGGCTGGACCTGTGTCAGGAGGAGGAGACAGACTGACTGTGTCAGGAGGAGGAGACAGGCTGACTGTGTCAGGAGGACGAGATATACTGACTGTCAGGAGGAGGAGACAGACTGACTGTGTCAGGAGGAGGAGACAGACTGACTGTGTCAGGAGGAGGAGACAGACTGACTGTGTCAGGAGGAGGAGACAGACTGACTGTGTCAGGAGGAGGAGACAGGCTGACTGTGTCAGGAGGAGGAGATATACTGACTGTCAGGAGGAGGAGACAGACTGACTGTGTCAGGAGGAGGAGACAGACTGACTGTGTCAGGAGGAGGAGACAGACTGACTATGTCAGAAGGAGGAGACAGGCTGACTGTGTCAGGAGGAGGAGACAGACTGACTGTCAGGAGGAGGAGACAGACTGACTGTCAGAAGGAGGAGACAGACTGACTGTGTCAGGAGGAGGAGACAGACTGACTGTGTCAGGAGGAGGAGACAGATGACTGTGTCAGAAGGAGGAGACAGACTGACTTTCAGGAGGAGGAGACAGACTGACTGTCAGAAGGAGGAGACAGACTGACTGTGTCAGGAGGAGGAGGACAGACTGACTGTGTCAGAAGGAGGAGACAGATGACTGTGTCAGGAGGAGGAGACAGACTGACTGTCAGGAGGAGGAGACAGACTGACTGTGTCAGGAGGAGGAGACAGACTGACTGTCAGGAGGAGGAGACAGACTGACTGTGTCAGGACACCAAAGCTCTCATGATCACTTTGCTGTCACACCTCCCACACTTCATTTAATCAACAGGCTCCAGAGGGGCTGAGATCCTGGGCTCACCAGGGCTAGGGAGGGTCTGCTGGGAGGGGAGGAGGGAGGGTCTGGGGAGGGAGGAGGGAGGGAGGGGTCTGGTGGGGCTGGGGAGGGAGGGTTGCATTGTGGGCCTACCTGGTAGACAGACTCTGGTGATGGTAGGCTGTGTGGCAACAGGAGACCTCCTGGAGAGAGGGAGAGAGAGAGAGAGAGAGAGAAGGAGAGGGAGAGAGAGACGAGAGAGAGAAGAGAGAGAGAGAGAGAGAGAGAGAGAGATAGAGAGAGAGAGAGAGAGAGAGAGAGAGAGAGAGAGAGAGAGAGAGAGAGAGAGAGAGAGAGGAGAGGAGAGAGAGGAGAGAGAGGAGAGAGAGGAGAGAGAGAGAGAGAGAGAGAGAGGAGAGAGAGAGAGAGAGAGGAGAGGGAGAGAGAGAGAGAGAGAGAGAGAGAGAGAGGGATGGAGAGAGAGTGGGTCAGAGTGATAGTGAGACCTTGTCATAAAAGCACAGACAGTCTAACTCAAAGTCAACCCTGACATTGTTCTGATACAGAGCCAGAGTTTCTGCCAAGGCATCTGAGTAGCAAGGATGGCATCCGATCCAGAGAGAGAGAGAGAAGGAGAGAGAGAGAGAAGGAGAGAGAGAGAGACAGCCTCCATCAAGGCCAGGTAGCTCTCTCTCTCTCTCTCTGTAGCACTCAGCAGATCACACACATTTACATTTATTAGACGCCTGACGCCATCTGGCCCTGCTGCTCGTTTGGGTGAGTGTCTGAGTACCCTTAGCATGTCTCCTAGCATGTCTCCTAGCATGTCTCCTAGCATGTCTCCTAGTATGTCTCCTAACATTTCTCCTAACATGTCTCCTAGCATGTCTCCTAGCATGTCTCCTAGTATGTCTCCTAACATTTTCTCCTAACATGTCTCCTAGCATGTCTCCTAGTATGTCTCCTAACATTTCTCCTAACATGTCCTCCTAGCATGTCTCCTAGAATGTCTCCTAACATGTCTCCTAGCATGTCTCCTAGAATGTCTCCTAACATCTCTCCTAGCATGTCTCCTAGAATGTCTCCTAACATCTCTCCTAGCATGTCTCCTAGAATGTCTCCTAACATCTCTCCTAGCATGTCTCCTAGAATGTCTCCTAACAATCTCTCCTAGCATGTCTCCTAGAATATCTCCTAACATCTCTCCTAGCATGTCTCTAGAATGTCTCCTAACATCTCTCCTAGCATGTCTCCTAGCATGTCTCCTAGCATGTCTCCTAGTATGTCTCCTAACATTTCTCCTAACATCTCTCCTAGCATGTCTCCTAGCATGTCTCCTAGCACGGCAGTGGGCGCAGGTAGAAACAGGAAGGGGGTGTTGGAGGGCAGTGTGGAGTCGCCATGGAAACTAAATCTGGAGGTTTGGTTGGTGGAGGATGTGTGAGGGCTCAGGGCAGAGAGACGAGCAGTCTGGAGCTTCCCTGAAAACAGCTGGAGACCAGTGTGAGGACAGGCAGACACAGGTGGAGACTGCCCTCTGGTGGAGGAGGAGGGGAACTGCAGCTGCCTGAAGCAGCACTGTGGCATGGGGATTGATATGGCGCTGGTTAGAAGTGGGTTAGAAGTACTTACTTGTTGGAGGCACATTGTACGTTGGTTAGGACAGTGAAGTTGTTGCGAACACTTCGAAGGCTTGCGAGGACCTGGAGAAAGAGAAGAGGCTTGATGTGATGATGTCTGATCTAGACTAAAATCTGGATATGATGGGGTCCGATCTAGACTAAGATCTGGATGTGATGGGGTCCGATCTAGACTAAGATCTGCCGATCGTGATGGGGTCCGATCTAGACTAAGATCTGGATGTGATGGGGTCCGATCTAGACTAAGATCTGGATGTGATGGGTCCGATCTAGACTAAGATCTGGATGTGATGTGGTCCGATCTAGACTAAGATCTGGATGTGATGTGGTCCGATGTAGACTAAGATCTGGATGTGATGTGGTCCGATCTAGACTAAGATCTGGATGTGATGTGGTCCGATCTAGACTAAGATCTGGATGTGATGTGGTCCGATCTAGACTAAGATCTGGATGTGATGGGGTCCGATCTAGACTAAGATCTGGATGTGATGGGGTCCGATCTAGACTAAGATCTGATGTGATGTGGTCCGATCTAGACTAAGATCTGGATGTGATGTGTCCGATCTAGACTAAGATCTGGATGTGATGTGGTCCGATCTAGACTAAGATCTGGATGTGATGTGGTCCGATCTAGACTAAGATCTGGATGTGATGGGGTCCGATCTAGACTAGATCTGGATGTGATGGGTCCGATCTAGACTAAGATCTGGATGTGATGTGGTCCGATCTAGACTAAGATCTGGATGTGATGGGGTCCGATCTAGACTAAAATCTGGGTGTGATGTGGTCCGAACTAGACTAAGATCTGTGTGTGATGCGTGAAAGCTCAAAGTTGACTTATTTCACCTGAGCAAAAGGCGTCACGATGAGGTCATCACCATGTCTGGAAACACACAAGGGCGGGAGGGGGGGAGGGGGGGCGGATGAGTGCATACAGTACAAAAACACAACACAGCAATCTATTTGGCAACTGACTGCAGTCATATGTGTCTAATCTATGTCAGGCACAGACCTCTGGTTTTGGGAAGTGATACAGTTGTGGTCAAAAGTTTACATACACTAGTGAAGATCATGTATGCCATGGCAATATAGGGTTTTCAATAACTCTACAACTCTTATTTTTCTGTGATGGAATGATAAGGAGCACATATTTCTTTGTCACAGAAAACATTCATGAAAAATGGTCCTTTTACGAATTTATTATGGGTCTTTTGAAAATGTGTCAAAATCTTCTGGGTCAAAAATATACATACAGCACCTTGAATTACCAATTTGGTGATGTAGAAAAAGTTGTTTCAATCCAATTTGCTTTTTGGCATGGCCTCCTAACTTCTTACGAGTGATTATGATTGACTCCAGCTGGTGACTTCTTTCAGTCCATGTAAATAGGCTTGTTTGACACATTCACTAGACTCAGCCAGAAATACTACAATGGGAAAGTCTAAGGAGCTCAGCACGGATCTGAAAAAGCGCATCATTGACTTGAACAAGTCAGGAAAGTCCCTTGGAGCCATTTCAAAGCAGTTGCAGGTCCCAAGATCAACTGTGCAAACAATTGTTTGTAAGTATAAAGGTGCATGGCACAGTTGTATCATTGCCACGATCAGGAAGAAAACGCAAGCTATCACTTGCTGCTGAGAGAAAATTGGTCAGGTTGGTCAAGAGTCAACCAAGAACCACCAAAAAGCAAGTCTGCAATGAGTTGGAGGCTGCTGGAACACATGTGTCAGTGTCCACAGTCAAGCGTGTTCTACATCGCCATGGGCTGAGAGGCTGCCGTGCAAGAAGGAAGCCATTACTCCAGAAGCGGCACCTTACGGCTCGACTGAAGTTTGCTGCTGATCACATGGACAAAGACAAGGCCTTCTGGAGGAAAGTTCTGTGGTCAGACGAAACTAAAATTGAGCTTTTGGCCACAATGACCAGAAATATGTTTGGAGGAGAAAAGGTGAGGCCTTTCACCCCAAGAACACCATACCTACCGTCAAACATGGTGGTGGTAGTATTATGCTGTGGGCCTGTTTTGCTGGCAGTGGAACTGGTGCTTTACAGAAAGTAAATGGAATAATGAAGAAGGAAGACTACCTCCAAATTCTGCAGGAAAACCTAAAATCATCAGCCAGAAAGTTGGGTCTTGGACGTAGTTGGGTGTTCCAACAGGACAATGACCCCAAACATACATCAAAAGTGGTGAAGGAATGGCTAAATCAAGCTAGAATTAAGGTCTTAGAGTGGCCTTCCCAAAGTCCTGACTTAAACCCCATAGAGAATATGTGGACTGTGCTGAAGAGACAAGTCCGACTCAGAAAACCAACAAATTTAGTTGAACTGCACCGATTCTGTCAGGAGGAGTGTCAAAGATTCAACCAGAAGCTTGCCAGAAGCTTGTGGATGTCTACCGAAAGCGCCTAATTGAGGTGAAAATGGCCAAGGGACATTTAACCAAATATTAACATTGCTGTATGTATATTTTTGACCCAGCAGATTTTGTCACATTTTCAAAAAGACCCATATAAATTCATAAAAGAAAAAATTTTCATGAATGTTTTTTGTGACAAAGAAATATGTGCTCCTTATCATTCCATCACAGAAAAATAAGAGTTGTAGAGTTTATTGAAAACCCTATATTGCCATGGCATACATGATCTTCACTAGTGTATGTAAACTTTTGACCACAACTGTATGTGGTCACATATCATAGGGCCTCTATTTGAGGCAGGGCCTCTCTGTTTGAGGCAGGACCTCTCTGTTTGAGGCAGGACCTCTCTGTTTGAGGCAGGACCTCTCTGTACGAGGCAGGGCCTCTCTGTTTGAGGCAGGACCTCTCTGTACTAGGCAGGGCCTCTCTGTACGAGGCAGGGCCTCTCTGTTTGAGGCAGGACCTCTCTGTACTAGGCAGGGCCTCTCTGTTTGAGGCAGGGCCTCTCTGTACGAGGCAGGGCCTCTTTGTACGAGGCAGCGTGCCTTAACTGAGCCTGGGCTTAACTGAGCCAGAGTTTAACTGAGCCTGGGCTTAACTGAGCCAGAGTTTAACTGAGCCTGGGCTTAACTGTGGCCAGAGTTTAACTGAGCCTGGGCTTAAGTGAGCCAGAGTTTAACTGAGCTTGGGTTTAAGTGAGCCAGAGTTTAACTGAGCCTGGGCTTAACTGAGCCAGAGTTTAACTGAGCCTGGGCTTAAGTGAGCCAGAGTTTAACTGAGCTTGGGTTTAAGTGAGCCAGAGTTTAACTGAGCCTGGGCTTAAGTGAGCCTTAGACAAACATATCTTGTCTTAAACTAGACTGAGCCTAGGTCCAGCCTTGCAGGACAGAGCAGAGGTGTGGGTGTAGCCAGGGTGCTGTGGTGCTCACAGTTCAGAGGCGATGGAGGAGTTTCTGGACATGGACTTGGGTGAGAGGTCGTAGTCACTGTCCGAGCGGTACAGGAAGGGACTCTCTTCTCTGGTTGTGGCCTGGGAAGTTGGTGTGCAGGACCAGGCCAGAGCCAGGAGACACCTGGGCATCCAGAGGGCTGCAGCTGATGGAGGGGCCATTCTCCACATCGAAACTGCAACAGAAACACCACACAGAAACACCACCCAGAAACACACGTTAGCCACACTACTATCACTAGTTAGATACTCTCGCTGTGGGGAAGTTATCAAAGTTTTCCCAGAATTGGAGAACGTTTGTATGATGCACCCTCCCTCCCTCCAGAACCCACCCTTCCTAGCTCCTTCTCCCCTCTCTCCCTCATCCCCATAACCCCTCCCTCCCTCTCTCGTGTGTGTCATGTGTGTGTGTGTCAGTCAGGTTAGTGAGTACCCTCTCTATGGTTGGCTGCCTCTGTGCCCCAGGTCATGACACCACTGTATGTCTTAGCATGTGACAGTAGATCACGTGTTCGCTTTACATGGGCACTGAGCTCTCCTATGAACCAGGCCTGTGTCCTGTTCATTCAATCACAGGCTCTCTTCTGAACCAGGTGACAGGCCTGTGTCCTGCTCATCCAATCACAGGCTCTCTTCTGAACCAGGTGACAGGCCTGTGTCCTGCTCATCCAATCACACGCTCTATCAGCCTCACAAAAGCTCACATGCTTTCATGGTGACATAGAAAACCTAAATGCCTCAAAGCTTTTTAAGCACTCAGGATGAAGCCAGTCTCATACCGAGCTGTGGTGTCCTCGCCTGGCCCCGTGGCAGGAGCAGGGGCAGGGGCAGGGGCAGGGGCTGGGGGAACAACTAGTGGTGAGTGGTTAAACCAGACTCTGCTGTAGAGAGTTCAAACAGCTTATTACACTTATACACTTGATCCTGGTGGATGACCTGTTTAGACGAGGGCTGGTCAGACCCAGAGCCCCACTAGAGCCCCAGCAGAGCCTCAGCACAGCACCAGCACAGCCCCAGCAGAGCCCCAGCACAGCCTCAGCACAGCACCAGCACAGCCTCAGCAGAGCCCCAGCAGAGCCCCAGCACAGCACCAGCACAGCCTCAGCAGAACCCCAGCAGAGCCCCAGCAGAACCCCAGCAGAACCCCAGCAGAACCCCAGCAGAGCACCAGCACAGCCCCAGCAGAGCACCAGCACAGCCCCAGCACAGCCCCAGCACAGCCCCAGCAGAGCCCCAGCACAGCCCCAGCAGAGCCTGGCCCCCAGTGTGGGAACACTGGCCTGTTAAGTCAACAGCCAGGCTGGGCCTCTCATCTCATCAGACACCACAGCGCTCTGCGTATTCAGGGGCTCAGAGTCTGACTGTCTCAGGGATTATATGAGGATGAGGCCCTTAAACAGAACGTTCTTAAATAAGATAGAAACACCACATAAGATGTCAGCCAGCGAGTTTTTGATATACATCTGAAAGGTTCTCAGTGTTCTTGTTCCATCGTGTTCTCCAGTATTAGAACCGCACGTGGGCCTTGAAAGACGAGGTGGATTTGACGAAGACGAGGTGGATTTTGATGAAGAGTGTTGCCAGTTGTTGAGCCGTCCTGATGATGTTCTGTCTCCGCCCTCTCAGGGTCCTCCTCCCCCGCCCGGCCCTCCACCCCTTCGTCGGCCCCCGCCAGCGGCCCCACCCCGCCCCCTCCCCCGCCCCGGCCGTCCTCCAGACCCAAGCTGCCTCCAGGGAAGCCCAGCGTGGGGGATATGGTGAGTGGCTGGCTGGAGGTCATGTGATCTATGAAGGGTGACTTAGTAGACGATGGTTACATTTACCAACATTAGAAGATTTAACTTGGCATGGTCTCTGTCTCCCCCCTCTCCCTCCCTCTCCCTCCCTCCTCTCCCCCTCCCCCTCCTTCGTCAGAGTCGTCCCTTCAGCCCCCCAGTCCACACAGCCAGCCCCCCTCCTGTGGCCCCCCTGGCGAGGGCAGAGAGCACCTCCTCCATCTCCTCCACCAACTCCCTCAGTGCCGCCACCACGCCCACCGTTGGTAAAGATCTCTTGGTGTCTGTGTCAGGTGTGTGTCCCATTCTCCATCCACACCACTGCTGTGCTAATGTGTGTGTGTGTGTGTGTGCGCGCGCTGCTGTGTGTGTGTGCTGCTGCTGCTGCTGCTGCTGTGTGTGTGTGTGTGTGTGTGTGTGTGTGTGTGTGTGTGTGTGTGTGTGTGTGTGTGTGTGTGTGTGTGTGTGTGTGTGTGTGTGTGTGTGTGTGTGTGTGTGTGTGTGTGTGTGTGTGCGTGCTGCTGCTGTGTGTGTGTGTGTGTGTGTGTGTGTGCTGCTGCTGTGTGTGTCCTGCCCGCGAGGAAGCTTACATTCTGCTCTGACGCACATCCAAACTCACACACACTCTGCTGTAACTTCATCACACTGTCCACAACACACACACACACACACACACACTCTCTGCTGTAACTTCCATGCCTGTGGATTAGAACACTCGGTATCCTCAGGAATGAGGATCAGGTTTGGGTTTTTAATCCTTCGATGCTTCGTGTTTTTAAACGTTTGTGTTTGACGCTTTGTGCTGTACTTAAGTTTAAACATCCATCGATCGCTTTATGTTGATGTTTTCAGATATGTGACATTTTTATTATATTTATTTCTCACCTGGTTCATGATTTAGTCACTCCTGGTTTCTATTCATTGTCTTTATTTTTATTGTTCCTATTTTGTTTTTTTTCTGTTTTCCTTGTGTCTCTTATTTCCATTGGGCGGCTTGTTGTGATGTCAGAGGATGATGTCTATGTAGACAGACTGCCCACCTTTGAGAGGCACTTTGACTCGCTGGCAGGTACAGTACCAAGCAGGCACCTGTCCAAGGAGGTTCGGGGAAAGTTCCAGACTCCATGCGAGTCTTAAGACCAGGGGTCTCCAACCCTGGTCCTCAGGGGCCACACTGTCCTGAAGGTTTTAGATGTTTCTCTGCTCCAGCACACCTGATTCTAATGACTGGATCGTTCCATCTGCTCTGTAGAAGCCTCATAATGACCCGTTCATTAGAATCAGGTGTGCTGGAGCAGAGAAACATCTAGAACCTCCAGGACAGTGGCCCCTGAGGGCCAGGGTTGGAGACCCCTGTTGTATAGACGGTCTGTAAAGCCTGTTTACTAGGCTGTTTTTGGCTGTTACACGTCAGCAGGTCATACAGGGTCATGTGGGCTTCGTCTGTTGCCCCTGGTAACGTGACATCATCACTGAGCGACTTTCATGTAGGTCACGATGTTGTCCTGGGATTCGTAGTTCATCCTCATCAAATGATCAATGATCATTTTTTTTTTTTACTTTCAAGTCGCCGTTTTGTTCAAAGAGGCCAAAGCAGTTAGATCTGTAAATATCAAAGAGCAGAACTTTCTTCCTCTATTTGTTTTGTTACAAAAAAAAAACAATCTAAAAGGCACAGTGAACATCCATTCACACAGTGAACATCCAAAAACTAGAAATTTAGAAAAAGAAAACACAAGTATTTTAGTTTTGTTTTACTGTGCATCTGTTGCAGTCCTACCATGTTCCCTAAAACCTGGCCTGATGTGTGTGTGTGAGGTGTGTGTGATATGTGTGTGTGTGTGTGTATGTGTGTATTTTCTCCCGAACAGTTGAGCAGTTGTATCTGCAGCTTTAGCTGTGTGTTTGTGTGATCTGCTTGGGACAAAGTGCTGGTCTCAACCTCCCATCTGTGTGCTGTTGAGGTGAAGAGCAGATACACACACACACACACACACACACACACACACACACACACACACACACAGAGAGTAGTGTCTTTTGAAGGAGAACCCCCCCCCTCTCTCTCTCTCTCTTGAGGGGCACCACTTACCCAGCTGTTTGGTATTCACACCACCTCCTCACCCTCCGTCCCTCACCCTGCCTCCCTCCCTCACCCTGCCTCCCTCCCTCACTCCTCCCAAATGATGTAACCCCCCCGTCCACTCACTCCACCCCTGACCTCTGACCCTGTCCACTCACTCTACCCCTGACCTCTCATACTCCATCCATTGAAACAAACCTCTTCACCCCAAAACCCCTGACCCCCGACCCCCCCCCCCCCCCCCCCCATCCAGCCACACCCCCCTCTTCAGCACACCTGTTCCCGTCCCCCCTCTCCCCCCTGGTCCCTCACCTATGCAGAGGGAAACATTTAAAAAAGAAACTTCAGACCCACCAATCACCAACATCACTGCCCTCTGCTGGTTGGTACAGGAACTACATTGGCTCGATCTGTTTCATAACAGATCCATGATGGTTGAGAATGGAAACAATTGTCAATGTAACCATGGATATATTTGCGGCATGTAAAGTCACGGCTGAAAGTATTAACGGTGACGCGAGTTTTCCCAAGTTTGTTGCTACAGTTTCTGATGGTGATATTTCTGACCTGTTTCTGCGATGTCTTGGAACACGATGCGAAGCATTTCATACGTTTTTAAAGGTGCATGTAAAATGTAGCTGATCGCTCTGCACAATAATGTAGAGACAAGGTGAATCATCACCACAGAATCTGAAGCTGCAAAGTGAATCATCACCACAGTATCTGAAGCTGCAAGGTGAATCATCACCACAGAATCTGAAGCTGCAAGGTGAATCATCACCACAGTATCTGAAGCTGCAAGGTGAATCATCACCACAGTATCTGAAGCTGCAAGGTGAATCATCACCACAGTATCTGAAGCTGCAAAGTGAATCATCACCACAGTATCTGAAGCTGCAAGGTTCCTCACACCCCCACACATCCAGCCCTTCTGGAGTACCTCACCTGCGCCCCCCCCACCCCTCACCTGCCCCCTGGCCTGCTCAGCCTCAACATGCACACCTGTCCCATCTGGTGTCCTGTGGCCACGCCCCCTTTGCACCTACGCCCCGCCCCTCACGCTGTGACGTGATGGACCTGTCATGTGACTCATGCTACTGTCCTTCTCTCTCCCCCTACCTCCCCCTCCTCACCCTCCTCACCCACTCTCCCTCCTCCTCCTCCTTCTCCTCCCCCCCCAACCTCCCTCCCCACACAGAAAATGACCAGCCTTCCTTGGTGTGGTTTGACAGAGGGAAATTTTATTTAACCTTTGAAGGTAAGTTGGGTGTGCAGAACACAGCCTTCCTGCAGCCGCACACTAAGAGGCTCATCTGTGGAAGCTAACCTCCCCCTCCCTCTCCTAATCATCCAGGCACCTCATTCCAACACCTGAGCCCCTCCCCACCCTCCCACCCCCCCTCTCATCTTTTCGTTCTCACATCACAAGCGGTCCCCCCCCTTCCTTCTCCCGGCTGGTCGACCTTCTTCATGTTCTCCACTAATCTACTCTTCTAGTTTATTTTCTTCATCCGTTTTTTTTCTTTGTTTTTATCTCTACCTGTTTCTGGATGTTTCTGGATGTTTCTGGATGTGCTCTTTGGCTTTTGGTCTTGGGTTTCGCTCGCTCATAACTCTGGCTCTTCGATCTTGTGAAAAAATAATTTGGCTTTAAGAAGTATGTCAGGAAGATGCATGCTCTCTCTCTCTCTCTTCCTCTCTAGCTGTCTCTCTGTCTCTGTCTGTCTCTGTCTCTCTCTCTCTTCCTCTCTAGCTGTCTCTCTGTCTCTGTCTGTCTCTGTCTCTCGCTCTCTTCCTCTCTCTCTGTCTCTCTCTGTCTGTCTCTCGCTCTCTTCCTCTCTCTCTCTCTGTCTCTGTCTGTCTCTCACCCTCTCTCTTCCTCTCTAGCTGTCTCTCTGTCTCTGTCTGTCTCTGTCTCTCACCCTCTCTCTTCCTCTCTAGCTGTCTCTCTGTCTCTGTCTCTCGCCCTCTCTCTCTTCCTCTCTCTCTGTCTTTAAAAAACAGAGGTCTTCCTCACGCCTCCTCAGGAACATCTGCTTACTCGGCCCATCATCTCCATTTTCCTTCCTGTTTTGTTTGTGTTGGAGTGTTTCTCTTCCTGTGTCACCTGTTCTCTGCTGATCCTGTCATCAAACTCTTTATTTCATCGTTCACACATGTGCTTATAGTGTCAAAGAAGCAAAGCTGACCTTTAACCTGAGGATGATGTGTGGAACACAACTGTCCTCCACTGCTGGGAGAGGGGATTATTGACATAGCTAACATAACTAACAAAGCTAACATAACTAACAAAGCTAACATAGCTAGCATAGATAACAAAGCTAACATGGCTAGCATAGGTAGCCAAGCTAACATAGCTAGCTAACAATGCTAGCAATGCTAACATAGCTAACAATGCTAACATAGCTAACATAGCTAGCATAGCTAGCCAAGCTAACAATGCTAACATAGCTAACAATGCTAACATAGCTAACAATGCTAAAATAGCTAGCATAGCTAGCCAAGCTAACATAGCTAACAATGCTAACATAGCTAACAAAGCTAACATAGCTAGCATAGCTAGCCAAGCTAACAATGCTAACATAGCTAACAGAACTAGCATAGCTAACCTAGCTACTGTACCGGGAGAGACAGGGATAAATGTATATAAATCTTCAACAAGACTCTCTCCCTGCCCTCTGGGACTGAGAGGGTGTGTATATGTGTGTGTTGTGTGTGTGTGTGTGTGTTAATGTGTGTGTTTTCTGGCCAGGCTGTTCCAGGGGCCCCAGCCCCCTCACCATGGGGGCCCAGGACACACTTCCTGTGGCGGCTGCCTTCACAGAGACGGTCAACGCCTTCTTCAAAGGAGCGGACACCAACAAGTACGCACACAAACACACACATACACACACACTGTCCTTTTTGTTAGAGACTAATTCTTTATCTATACCTCTTTTTCTGTCCCCCTCTCCCTCTCTCCCCCCTCCTCTCACTGTTTCTCCATCTCTTCCCTCTCTCCATCTCTCTCACTATCTCTCTCTCTCTCTCTCTCCCCCCCCTCCATCTCTCTGTCCCCCTCTGTTGTCCCCCCCCCCCCCCAGGTGTGTGGTGAAGATCACAGGGGAGATGGTGTTGTCATTTCCTGCAGGCATCACACGGCACTTTGCCAATAACCCCGCCCCTGCTGTACTCACCTTCAGCATAACTAACTACAGCCGTCTGGAGCATGTGTTACCTAACCCTCAGCTACTCTGCTGGTAAACACAGGTCTAACACACTCACACACACACACCTGACACACCCTCACACACACCTGTCACGTCATACGCACCTCTATCTGCTCTGTGAGAGGAACATGCAACCCGGACATACATGTAACATCACCCTCCAGTAACACACACACTTAGTAACACACTGATCTGTAACACACTGTGTACATGTGGTCTCCCATCCTGCTCACCACAGATCAGTCTTAACCCTCACCTCACACACGTGTAACTCCCCCTCCTCCCTCCCCCCCCCTCCCTCCCCCCCCTCCCTGTCGCGCTCCTGCAGTGATCCTGCTGCCCAGTCCAAGGCTGGCTCCGACTCCAAGGACTTCTGGGTAAACATGCCAAACCTGATGACCCACCTGAAGAAAGTGGCCGACCAGAAACCACAGGCCACCTACTACAACGTGGACATGCTCAAGTACCAGGTGAGCTGGCATGGTCAGGTACCAGGTGAGCTGGCATGGTCAGGTACCAGGTGAGCTGGCATGGTCAGGTACCAGGTGAGCTGGCATGGTCAGGTACCAGGTGAGCTGGCATGGTCAGGTACCAGGTGAGCTGGCATGGTCAGGTACCAGGTGAGCTGGCATGATCAGGTACCAGGTGAGCTGGCATGGTCAGGTACCAGGTGAGCTGGCATGGTCAGGTACCAGGTGAGCTGGCATGGTCAGGTACCAGGTGAGCTGGCATGGTCAGGTACCAGGTGAGCTGGCATGGTCAGGTACCAGGTGAGCTGGCATGGTCAGGTACCAGGTGAGCTGGCATGGTCAGGTACCAGGTGAGCTGGCATGGTCAGGTACCAGGTGAGCTGGCATGATCAGGTACCAGGTGAGCTGGCATGATCAGGTACCAGGTGAGCTTGCTGCCTGGACGCCCTTCGTACCAGCGAGTTGTGAAGATCAGCTGTGTCTGTTGCTGATTTGTGTGTGTGTTTGTGTGTGTGTCAGGTATCGTCTCAGGGCCTCCAGTCGACCCCCCTGAACCTGGCTGTGAGCTGGAGGTGTGACCCTGGCAACACAGACCTGAGGGTCGACTACAAATACAACGGCGACGCCATGACGACGCCCACGGCCCTGAACAACGTCCAGTTCCTGATCCCGGTGGACGGAGGCGTGTCCAAGCTGCAGGCTGTCCTCCCCCCAGCAGCCTGGTGAGACACACCTCTATTCCTGTCTCTTTCCTGTCTGTCTCTCCCCTGTCTCTCCCCTGTCTGTCTATCCCCTGTCTCTCCCCTGTCTATCCCCTGTCTCTCTCCTGTCTGTCTATCTCCTGTCTCTCTCCTGTCTCTCCCCTGTCTGTCTCTCCCCTGTCTATCCCCTGTCTCTCTCCTGTCTGTCTATCCCCTGTCTCTCTCCTGTCTGTCTATCCCCTGTCTCTCCCCTGTCTGTCTATCCCCTGTCTCTCTCCTGTCTGTCTATCCCCTGTCTCTCCCCTGTCTGTCTATCCCCTGTCTCTCTCCTGTCTGTCTATCTCCTGTCTCTCTCCTGTCTGTCTATCTCCTGTCTCTCTCCTGTCTGTCTCTCCCCTGTCTCTCTCCTGTCTGTCTATCCCCTGTCTCTCTCCTGTCTGTCTATCTCCTGTCTCTCTCCTGTCTGTCTATCTCCTGTCTCTCTCCTGTCTGTCTCTCCCCTGTCTCTCTCCTGTCTGTCTCTCCCCTGTCTCTTTCCTGTCTGTCTATCTCCTGTCTCTCTCCTGTCTGTCTATCCCCTGTCTCTCTCCTGTCTGTCTATCCCCTGTCTCTCTCCTGTCTGTCTATCCCCTGTCTCTCTCCTGTCTGTCTCTCCCCTGTCTCTCTCCTGTCTGTCTCTCCCCTGTCTCTTTCCTGTCTGTCTCTCCCCTGTCTCTCTCCTGTCTGTCTATCTCCTGTCTCTCTCCTGTCTGTCTCTCCACTAGCTCTCTCCTGTCTGTCTATCTCCTGTCTCTCTCCTGTCTGTCTATCTCCTGTCTCTCTCCTGTCTGTCTATCTCCTGTCTCTCTCCTGTCTGTCTATCTCCTGTCTCTCTCCTGTCTGTCTATCTCCTGTCTCTCTCCTGTCTGTCTCTCCACTAGCTCTCTCCTGTCTGTCTATCCCCTAGCTCTCTCCTGTCTGTCTCTCCACTAGCTCTCTCCTGTCTGTCTATCCCCTGTCTCTCTCCTGTCTGTCTCTCCACTAGCTCTCCCCTTTCCGTCTCTCCCCTGTCTCTCTCCTGTCTGTCTCTCCCCTGTCTCTCTCCTGTCTGTCTCTCCCCTGTCTCTCTCCTGTCTGTCTCTCCCCTGTCTCTCCCCTGTCTCTCTCCTGTCTGTCTCCAACCATGTGGGGAGTCAAAGATTCATTGACATGTTGTTGTTCCAGGAATGCTGAACAGCATCGAATCCTCTGGAAGATTCCGGACATCTCCCAGAAATCTGAGAATGGAGGTAAAGAAAACACAAGAGACCTCAGCATGTCAGAGGAGGCTTTTACAATCACAACAGCAAGACAACACCACAGAAACACAACATCTGCTGCTCCCCAGCCTTGTGGCCGGACATGTGTGTGTGTGTGTGTGTGTCTGTGTGTGTATTTACGTTGAGCGCCCCTTCTGCAGGCGTAGGCTCCTTGTTGGCCCGGTTTCAGCTGTCAGAGGGTCCTAGCAAGCCGTCTCCCCTGGCCGTGCAGTTCACCAGCGAGGGCTGTACCCTCTCAGGGTGTGACATCCAGCTGGCCGGCCCTGGGTACCGCTTCTCCCTCATCAAGAAGAGGTTTGCTGCAGGTGAGTTCAGGAAGCAGGGGTCCAGGGTCGCTTTCTAACACCGCTCCCATCAAACACTAAACATAACCACCTCTTTCTACCTCTTTCTTAGGAAAATACTTGGCAGACAACTGACCTGCTCTACTGAACAACACTACTGAACAAAATACACTGAAGATCCTCTTTCATCGGGCCAAGAGTGACACGTGGATAAGTACAGTGTCAACACCACAACCACCTGACTACAGACACTCCTGACTACAGACACTCCTGACTACAGCCACTCTTAACTACAGACACTCCTGACGACAGCCACTCCTAACTACAGACACTCCTGACTACAGACAATCATGACTACAGAGACTCCTGACTACAGAGACTCCTGACTACAGACACTCCTGACTACAGACACTCCTGACTACAGCCACTCCTGACTACAGACACCTCAGCACCTGGTATGAACCCTGGCATCGGGTCGGCCTGATCCAGCAGTATTGTATAACTTCTATTTAGAGTTGTGGATCGTTTTAGGCTGTTTTGTCTTTGTGTAGCGTGTCAGAACATCTTTACTGCTGCAGGTGGACACCTGGGGCCTCATGTACAAAGACTTGCGTGGATTTCCTACTGAAACTTGGCGTACGCCAAAACCCAGAAACTGTCGTACGCACAAATAAATTCAGATGTATCAAAGTGTGCGTAGGCATGAATCCAAGCACGTTTCTTTTGTACATCACAATCACCGTGGAATTGAGCGCACATGCAGAGGTGCCGAACTCCTCCCTGTCCACGCCCCCATTTAAATATGCAAATTAATGTAAATAGGCCCTGGACCTGAGATTTCCCTCTTGTGTCTCACATTGCGCATGCTTTTTATGAGATCAGGGCCGACTCTTGGCATAGGCGACATAGGCGGTCGCCTAGAGCGCCATCGGTTGGAGGGGCGCTGCCAGGCACCCTTAATCATGCCGTTTTGTGTGAAGACGTTTTATTAAGTAGAGCCGGCCCTGGATCAGATAAATCAAAATGAGTAGAGGGAAGAAAAGAGTCAATCAGTGGCTTGATAGAAAGCTTTGCAGCTCTAATTTCAATAAAATAAAAACATATGAATGCACACTTGCCCAAATGTGCATTTCGCTGTTTTACTTATGAGCCCGTTATTGTTTGCAAGTAAATCCTTGCGTTCCCTAAAAGCTTGCTCACGTCGGATTGCACCATTTGCAAGGTCCTTAAACAACGCTAACGCTGCCATTGTTAATACCATTTTCTTCATCACTTTGCGCATGCTTTTATATTCACCTATACGATTACAAACGCCTGGGTGTGTAAATTGTTCATGACGGTGTCTCTGATGTGCACATCACTCTGATGACTGTTTTCACATTATTAACAGTTTCCCAGCATCACCTCTAAGTGTCGCCAAATGAACAATAGCTGTAGAAACGTGCGTACGACAGCTATGAAGTTGGTGTGGGGCACCGCACATTTCCACGGTCATTTCACGTTTGATACATCTGAACGTGAGCGTGGGAAAGGACGTACGCCACGTTTTTGTGCGTACGCAACCTTTGTACATGAGGCCCCTGGTCCCCATCCTCTCCCCCCAGAGTGTCCCCTCTACCCCCCCAGACTGTGTGTGTCCCCCCTCCCCTCCCCCCCATACCTCTCGGTCCCCCCCCCCCAGCTCGTGGTGTTGTTCTCCCCTGTCACTGCAGCTGCACAAACTCTCCACCCCAAACACCCCAGAGAGAGAGAGACAGCTTACCAGCTTACGGACAAAACCTTCACTTCCTGTACGTGGAGAGGAAGTGTTTGCAGTATACATGCCTGTGATTGGACGGTTAGCACAGCATAGGATTCTGGGAATTGCTGTATTTATGCTCCTGACTTTGTGAAGTCAGTTTGCACAGATTTGAACTGATAACTGGTAAAACAGGGTCAAAGTGTAAAGGTTAAATTAGACCATCTTTAGTTTGTGCACTGGACAGTTCATTAGATCAACAGATTAACTATTTATTCAGATGTCTGGGTAGTTTGGCAGCTGCAATGATGTATCCAATCCTGGTTGCAATATTTAAAAGAAAATGTTTTCCCATAAGAAAAGAAATGTAAAGTGTCATTTTAAATCGATAATATATATCTTAAAGGGCGTTTGGTGTTTTCCTTGTATTGTCAAATAGCCTTTCTGTTCAAGAAACAGCTTGACTTCAGAGTACATTAAAACATTCTATTTTTATTTATTGATGACAATGATCTGTTGTAAAAAAAGAAAATATATACAAAAAAATGTGATTCTGTATATGAATAGAATTTGAATGGTATCACACTTTAGAATTCTAAAAGGTATAAATATTTGAATTTTCTTTTTTTTGTTATCTGTGTAGTTGGGTACCAAGTGTACAGTATAAGGTTTTTGAATTTATTTGAGATATAATTTTTTTTAACTCAAGTGCAACAGAATATTTGAGCTATGTAAGGGGGGGGGGGGTAAAGAAGTTATGTAAGTGGTTGTGTCATGCTTTATGAAAGCAGTGTTATTTAGTGTCACCTATAGTTATAATAACATGGATTGCCAGTTATTGACAATTTCACTCCTGTTTCCATCCTACTCAATGTGTTTCTGAACTCTTTGGGTACTTATGCTACTGCACACAGCATGAACATGACCACCCTTATCGAACCAGTGCTTGAAATCCATGGCTTTATTTTGCATATTATATTGGTCTCTATGAGATGTCATGAATGCGGTTTTGGAGGGAGGTTTAGACGACCAAAATACTTGTTTTCTCTTCTTTTTTTATTTTATGTGTCCAGATTGTCCTCAAAGAAAGAAAAAGGTGAATATTTTTTAAACGGACAAAGTAATTACGTAAAAAAAAACATGTCTAAAAAAATGTGTAAAAAAATCGTTTCATGTGAAGAACACTGTGGAGATGTATAACTTTCTGGATGCTCTGATATTTAACACGAAGATCAAAACATGTGTCAGATATATAAGTTAAGGTCTATATATGTAGGCATAATGTCTCATGTCAGCAGAAAAATATATCTGTGCTACCCAGCACCTTTCTAGACCCTCAAAGAAACACAGGTATCCAACAGCAGAGCACTGAGCAGACCCACTAACCTCCAAGTAGATGTTTCTGTTGAAGAAAAGTGTCGTGAAAGGTTTGGAGTATCTATGTAGAAGTTAGAAGAGGATGACAGTCTTCTTGAAACCCATGTTACCCATAGAAAAAGTACAGACAACAGCAGTCAAATTCTGGACAATTTCAAGATAAGTGTTACCATATAACATTGAGTACGTCTGCAAGTAGGTGTGTGGTAGTGTGCTGGTCTGATGTTGTCTGTGAGGGAGGACAGGAGTGAGTGTGAGTGTGTGAGTGTGTATGTGTGCGTGTGCGTGTCTGTGTGCGTGTGTGTGTTAAGATCGCTTTAGGTATAGCTTATCGTTTTTCTGAACCATGTGCAAGCTGTATTTGTACATAACATGTTTAAGATGAACTGAGAAATATTACTTTGCTTCTTTCCAAACCAATAAAAGTGATGAACTGGACAGTGTTGGTGTGGGTAACTTGGGTCATAAATTGGGGGAGAAATAACATAACTTTTTCAGCATTTTTTGGTTTGCAAATGGCGAAAAAGTCATGTTGTTTGTGAAAAAAATACATAAGGGAAGCTGTTTGCTTCAGGCAACCATCTTAAAGCACGTGTCTACCTTCAACAAGCTGTCATTTGTTTCGACCAATCAGATCATTACTTCCCCCTCCAGCCCCTCTGTGAGGTGTCTTCGTTTTGATACTCCATGTAACACTGAATGGGCGGTCAACGGCTTTGGTGAAATCCCATTGGTTTAAAAGCAAACAAGCTCCACCCGAGGTTCAGTGGGAAGTTTAAACTAAAGACTCTATTGGCGATGAAGAGGCGCGAAACACAAACTCTGTTTACAATGTTTGTCTCGGTTACAAGTCGAATACTTTGACTTTATATCCAGCTGGTAGCTACTTTAATATACTTTATTATACTGTGGATATACTGTTGCCAAGCTACAAAACGGTTTCCCTGCTAAGTGTTTAAACTGTTGAATCTGCAGGTAAATATAAACTTTATATTCTTCGTTCTTCTGTAACAGTTGATTTAACATTAGATTCAGGTGTGTCACGAGGCCGCTGATTTTAACGTTGGTTTATCTTGGTCGCTTCGTACAAAGACTGTTTAGTAAGTACACGAAGTATTATATAAATATGTTGTTATATTATATATTATTATATTATATATTATTGTTGTTATGGCTTGTTAGCTGTCCTGGAAGGTTAACTAGCTGTTAATGCTGGATGTTATGAGGCCGGTTTGTTAGCGGACAGGGCTAGTAGCTCAGAGCTAGCCTGTGTAGCAGCTAACCTGTAGTTAGCCTGTAGCAGCTAGCTCTCACAATATCTCAGTCTGTTAGAATATGTTCATGTCTGAAACAGCTCTAATCTGTCATCCTAAAGTCATAATATCAAGACTGAGTATTTAGTTTGTGTGTTTCAGTAACTTGTGGCCCCATGTGACTTGGCAACTTGATGGACTCCATGAAGAGCTGGGAGCAACACAACCGTAAGAGTAAGTTTTTGTTTTTTCTTGACATTTTACAAAACCATTCGTTCAGTCATGAATCAAAACATAACAGATAACTGATATTTATTTATTATCGAGTGAAACTAACAGCAGGCTTTTGATTTTTTTGGACAAGCCGTGACATGTAGAAATGGCCGCACACTAGTTCAGTTGTAGACGCTTAAAAGGTTTTTGACTTTCAAGTGGAGAGTTTGTGTCTTAAGAGAGCTGGACTATGATTCAAGATTTGGTGTTAACGAGGTCACTTCAGGTTTAACCCAGGGGTTTTGCCAAATCCTCTGGTGTGCTGAAAATAATCACAGGTGTGTTCCTTCCTCAGGTTAATCTCTAAGAGGTGGAGGAAGAATGCTTCTTCCTTCCTTCCTCTGAAGATTTTACCGAAGGTAAGATTCCATAAACTACAGATGTACGTTTCTTTAATTTCAGCCTATGTAGGAAGTGCTTGAATGTTGTCTTGTTGAAATGTCTGCAGGTGATCCATGTGCTTGTGAGCCTGATGATGAAGAGATAACCAGCCTGGTTGGAGGTCCTGATGGAAGAGATAACCAGCCTGGTTGGAGGTCCTGATGGAAGAGATAACCAGCCTGGTTGGAGGTCCTGATGGAAGAGATAACCAGCCTGGTTGGAGGACCTGATGGAAGAGATAACCAGCCTGGTTGGAGGACCTGATGGAAGAGATAACCAGCCTGGTTGGAGGACCTGATGGAAGAGATAACCAGCCTGGTAGGAGGACCTGATGGAAGAGATAACCAGCCTGGTTGGAGGACCTGATGGAAGAGATAACCAGCCTGGTTGGAGGACCTGATGGAAGAGATAACCAGCCTGGTTGGAGGACTGTCTAGGCACAACACTGGTCTCAGCTGTCCTCACAGCCTTACCAGGATCATGTGACTCCACTGTGAGTGTTACCATGGTGACATTCATCCTCAAAGGCACAGGATTGTGTTTGAGTTGTTTTAGACATAGTTGTGTAATTGACTGGACTACGTTACCCACAGTGCACCTGCTCCATGGTCTGAGCCCCATCTTCCTGACTACCCAGGAGGCGTGGCCTGTGGCTGCGGTCATCACGGAGTACATCAACACTTTGAGAATGGACAGCACAAATGGTAAGTATGGCCTTTGAACACAGAAAAAGTAGAAGTAACCTTGTTCACATTCCTGTTAAAAACGTGTGTGTTTGTGTCTGCAGCTGACTGGTGAAGATAACAGGAGGCCTCACCATGTGCTTCCCTGCCAATCCCAACATCCCTGTGCTCAGCCTCCGATGGGTCAACAACATCTGTTGGTTGGACCACTTCCTGCTGAAACATGTAAACAGGTACAAGCACCCTACACCTTACCTTCCTATCTATCAACTGTCCTCATCCCCCAACCTGCACCCTACTACCTACTGTCTAACCTTCCTACCTTCTTCATCTAACCTGTACATCCTTATCTTTGTTGTAAAAACACACCCACACTGTGTCGTGTATTTATTTGGTGACAAGTTGTTGTAAGTTGTGTTGAGGAAGGGTTGAGTGATAGTCAGTGGGGTAGACTTTAGTATTTATCGACGTGGTAGACTTGATCGATGATCGGGGTGGTAGACTTGATCGATGATCGGCGTGGTAGACTTGATCGATTATCTACGTGGTAGACTTGATTGATTATCGGCGTGGTAGACTATCGGCGTTGTTTTTAATGGTTTTAATACGGTTATCGGTTAATTTTAAACACATTTGCCGATAGAATAATGTCGTTTTAAATGCGCGCTCCGTGAAGATCCGTGATTTCCCTGTGATGATGGCAGCATTTCCTCTAAGGTAAGGCGAGTTCACACGTTTATGAAGTTGTGTGTTATTGATAAATAGCTCAATATCGTGTTGTTTTAAGCGCCTCCATTGCGAGTTCTCGGTCGGTAACCGAAACCAATTTGAGGTCGTGGCCATTTTGCCTATTTTACGTTATATCGCGTCTAGATTATTAATGCGAATTAATTTTCTGACGTATTTTGCGGTTCATTAGCGTCACGTCGCTTTACTGAACAGTCAGTTAAGGTTTTTACTCAAAGAACATGCGACGATAGGAAGAGGGTTTAGGTCGAGTTCAGTCTCCTGTATAGATGATTAGCATCAGTTAACCAAGGTTGGGAAATATATATATGAATGAGTTTTTTTCTTAAATATTTCAGAGAATATAAATATTAACACAAAAACTTGGTTTTGGTTAATGGTTGGGTGAAGCCTTTCAGTATCAAATGTGTTTACTGTTTTTAAATCATAACAGAAGCTCCCCAGATGACCCTGATCAGAAGTGTAGACAGACCCCAGTTCTTAACTCTGTGTACTGGTCCCTTTAACATGACTGACAGCTTCAGTGTTTTGTTGTTGTTGTTGATGAGGCTCTTTATTTTGTAAGATGGTAAAACTGTCTGTTGTTTCTTGAGTAAAACCCTCCAGGTCCTGTAAGTTGTTGAGCTGTCTTGTATGATCTGCATGTTTGAGATCCTCCAGAGTGGCTTAATGATACTGAGGTCAGGTGACTCAGACAAGGTCAGGTGACTCAGACAAGGTCAGGTGACTCAGATGGTCTCTGCAGAGTAGTTTTCTTAGCAGTTGTGGCTGAATTTTCAGTTGGTTTATCTGATGTTGGTTTGGTTTAAACAGAATCCCTCATTTCCATTTGTTAATCAGAGTTTGAACACTGCTGGTTGACTTGGTTAATTCATGAAACATGTTTTGATATTTTTCCTGTTTTATACAGTTCAGTGATGTTTTCACAACCTCTTTCTCTGGTATTCAATACAAGCTAGACAGGATATAATGGCATTTTATGAAAATGTAATGATTTTATCTTATTTTAATTATGTTACCCCTTATTTTTGGGGGGATTTTGTGTTCTGGTCTGTTGTGTTTTATTGGTTTATTAGTGTATTTAACGTGAAGCCATGTGGGTCGGTTGTTTTAAAGGTGCTATATAAATAGAATTGAATAGAATATCCTGCAGATCCTTTGACAATTCCTTTGCTTTCCTCATGACAGAATCTTCTTGACCTTTTATACCGACCTTTGGTCATCAGTCAAACCTGTTTGTGTCAACATGTGTGTGTGTGTGTGTGTGCGTGTGTGTTGTCAGGGCAGAGATCAGCTGGGTGTGTGAAGTTATGATCAGGGTCATTTGGGGAGCTTCTGTTGTCATTATGATTTAAAAAGAGTAAACACATTTGTTTAATACTGAATGGCTTCACCCAACCACTAACCATGAGTGAAAAGAAAGTTTTTGTGTTATCATTTATACTGAAAGAAAATGTAATTCTGCCAGGGTATGTAAAGGTATAAGCACAAGTGTGTGTGTGTGTGTGTGTGTGTGTGTGTGTGTGTAAACACATGGAAGTTTTGGGTTTCTCACTCACTCACTCACACACACACACACACACACACACACACACACACACACACCCCAAATATCTATAGCTTTGGTCCCAAAAAATATGTAGGTTATGTATATGTGTAAATATATACATATATTTATACTGTGTATATATAATATAAACAGTTCTATATACCGTATTTTTTGCACTATAGGGCGCACTTAAAAGCCTTTTTTTCTCAAAAAACGACACTGCGCCTTATAATACTTATATATGGATTAATTATTTTATTTACTGACCTCTAAGCGATTTTTGTGTGGTACAAGGCGCTCACGGTGCTAAATCAAAATGTTTTTATACGACTTTGGTAAACTACAAAGCCGCACCGCTTGCAGCATTACGGCTACCGTAGCCAGGAGCGTCGCGGAGTAATACAGACTGTGCTTCACCAGAATAATATTCGACTGATTTATCTGACTGTTTTTTTCCCGCTTAATGCGCCTTATAGTCCGGGGGCCCGTTCTTCGTACGTCGCTAACTCAGTTAGCTGGATTTGATTGTTGACGATTTGGCATGATCTTGGATCATTTGGTTCTTCGAAGCTCATCCTAGACTTGTCGTCATAGCAACAGGTCCGTAAGATCAAACCTGCTCGGGAGCAGGTTTACTTCATGTAAACAAGATTAGATTGAGGCTTTATAAGCGGAGGAGATATGGAAGTCTGTCGCAGCCTTACGCGAGCAACCTCTTGCGGAAGGTGGGAGAATAATTCGCAGAGCTTTTCAAATTAATCGGGTATTGCGGGATAAAGTGTAATTGTTGAGAGATACCGTTTTTTCAGCATTTTTCTTTGTGGCTGTTATTAATAGACAAACACATCCTTTAACAGTGGTTTTTAAAAGGGAGGAAAAATAAGTGGCTTTTTAAAAATAAAGACAGTATGAATTAAAGGCTACCATTTTGTAGAATATTCTTGTATTTCACTTTTACTTTAATTTGTCTGCTACTTTTTGCCAGCCCACTCTCATGGCATTTGCAGACTTTGAGGTGTTCCCTGTCGTTTTAAATAACGACTCAAATTCGGAATAACCTTCCATTAAAAGCTCTTGTTCTGATTGGGAGAAAAAGTGGGCACGTTCTTTGGCCATGCTGAACACCAATAGCAGCGTTGCTGATCAATGTTTCTACTATCGATACATATCCCCTTTTAAGCCAACACGTGATCCTATCCAGTGATAGTAATCGTACACAACAGGTTTGTTCGAAGAACCCAGTTAGCCGGATCATGATTCGCACGATGAAATCATCTTGGATGTGTCATTTGATCTCGGATGTATTAAGCGACGTACGAAGAACGGGCCCCGGTGCGCTATATATTTAAAAATAAAGATCGAAAGTAGACCATTCATTGACACTGCGCCTTATAATCCAGTGC
Organism: Neosalanx taihuensis; assembly: GCA_030340665.1. NCBI lineage: Eukaryota > Metazoa > Chordata > Actinopteri > Osmeriformes > Salangidae > Neosalanx > Neosalanx taihuensis. Next base: position 5,459,243 of record CM059308.1, read on the forward strand.
GCCCTATAGTGCAAAAAATACGGTATTTATATTCATATGTACACACTGAGGTCTGTAAATGTTTGTATGTTGACACAAGTGTTTTACTTTTTTTCTCTACACTGCCACAATGGATTTGAAATGTGATGTGCTTTAAGTGCAGATTTTCAGCTTTCATTAGGGTATTGACATCCAAATCAGGTGAAATGTGTATGAAGGACAACTGTTATGGCTCCCATAGGCCTGACTAGAGGCAGGGTTTAGTCCCTGGTGATGTGGATCCCATAGGCCTGACCAGAGGCAGGGTTTAGTCCCTGGTGATGTGGATCCTATAGATCTGACCAGAGGCAGGGTTTAGTCCCTGGTGATGTGGATCCCATAGGCCTGACCAGAGGCAGGGTTTAGTCCCTGGTGATGTGGATCCCATAGGCCTGACCAGAGGCAGGGTTTAGTCCCTGGTGATGTGGATCCCATAGGCCTGACCAGAGGCAGGGTTTAGTCCCTGGTGATGTGGATCCCATAGGCCTGACTAGAGGCAGGGTTTAGTCCCTGGTGATGTGGATCCTATAGGCCTGACCAGAGGCAGGGTTTAGTCCCTGGTGATGTGGATCCTATAGGCCTGACCAGAGGCAGGGTTTAGTCCCTGGTGATGTGGATCCTATAGGCCTGACCAGAGGCAGGGTTTAGTCCCTGGTGATGTGGATCCTATAGGCCTGACCAGAGGCAGGGTTTAGTCCCTGGTGATGTGGATCCTATAGGCCTGACCAGAGGCAGGGTTTAGTCCCTGGGTCTCCTCTACCAGGTCTTTACTGTAACTGGCTCCAGCTCCTGTTTGTTGTTGTGGCTTTAGTTAGCCTTCAGTTTTGTGTTGATCAAGTGAAACAGCTGCTCAGGTAGATACAGGTCAGGTGTTTGATGATGGCTGAACATCCCACTGTTTGCTTGTAGTCATTGTCCATCTGCACCGTGAAGAGATGTTCAATGAGTTGAGAATATGAGCAGATAATAAAACTTGAAACACTTCAGACTTGATCTTGCTGCTAATTTCAGTGGTCACATGACCAGTACCCACAAGAGAAGCAGTTCCATTGGCAGACATACATGGCCACATTATAACACTGCCTTTATCATGCTTCACTAATGAGGTGGCATCTATGCTAAGGATTATGAGCTCTTCCATCCATTCTGTATGTTGTTTTTGAACCTACTATTATTGTGGTTCAAGTTGATGTTAGTGTCATATGTTTATAAGATATTGTTCCAGAGTTGTACAGGCTGTTAGGTGTTTTAGTGTTTGGCAAAGTCTAATATGGTCTTTGTGTTTTTGAAGGTTTACTATTGGTTTACATGTCCCATTGTATTTCCTGTGGTGAATTGTTGTCTTGTGTTTTAACACAGATACACCTGGAGAGTGTTGTAGACGTGGGCAACTGTTGTTGAGGGGTTTTTCCTTCACCAGTGATATGCATGTTCAGTCAGTCACCCCATTTGTGTTTGTTCAGGTTTTATGGGTTTAGTTTTGGTGTTTCTGCATCAGACAGTTGGTTTGACTACATCACACCTTCTTGTGATTTGTTAGTTTAGATTTGTCTTCCTAATGATGGCTTGCTTTGCTGATGAGTACACCTTGGTGGACTTCATGTTGAGAGTAGGAACTGATTTCAAGCAGAAATATTACAGTTGGGAAAAAATACTTTTTAATCTGTTTAGGGAGTTACTCACACTTGGCCATGGAACAGCTGAGCTGGCAGTTTTCGAAGTTGTATATAATTTAGAACTTAGAGTTAAAGTAAAATTAGTTGTAATTCCTACACTGTTCATCTGATTTGGATGTTTAATAGGCTTAAATAAAAGGGGGAAGTCTGCACTTGAAGCACATCTTGGGGTGTTTTACAGAGGTTAAATGATGAGACTCTACAGTGTAGAAATATGTATGTACTTGACTGTATGTGTTTGTGTACAAATAGTACAGTTAATGTTAAGGATGTATTTTCTATATGTAAATGTGATGTTGTGGACTGCTTTGAATGTAGAGGAAAATACCAAAATATATACTAATAATCAAATAACACTAGTATAATATATATACTAGTATTTATATGTATAAATAAAAAGTAAAATAAAAATAGTTTTAATATAGTGATAAATAGTCCAACAAACAAAAGTAATGTGATAATTACCAGTAATATTAAACGCTTTGTTTTAGTCATTAAAACAGTTTTTTTGTTTTGAAACATTATATGTATTTGAATCATGTTCATTATTGAAGCCAATACTGTCCCTTTTCCCCTAAACTTCTTAGCTGCGGTACAGTATCCAGTCATCTTAAGTTTAATTATGAAACATATAGTGGCTTGACTTTGATGTATTTTTTTAATCTTACTGTCATTTACATTTATTTATTTAGCAGATGCTTTTATCCAAAGCGACTTACAAGAGAGCTTTTACAAAGAGCATCAGTCATTGAGCATAGCAACGTGATAGACCCTGAACACAGTCGTTTTTTTTTAGATCGTGAATCATACATCATGAGAACCAATAAGTGCCAAGGGAAGAACTATAAATGCATAACACAACAATTGTTAACATAAAGCAAGAGATACAACAAACAACACTGGAAAGTCACCATATGGGGACCAACAGATTGTTCTAAAGCACATTAGATTATGTGAAGTGCCATACTATTCCTAAGTGCCATTCAATTCTTTAAATAGGTGAGTTTTAAGCCTTCTCTTGAAGGTCATCCTTCCATACTGTCATCACAGATGGATACAGTAGACCCAGATGTAAGTGTGGTGTGGGAATATTGCATTTTGACTGCCTCTGTATATCGTTACACCACTTTTTCCTCACATTTAGTTTAGTGTAGCCATGTATGATGACAGTAAGATGAAACATTTTGACTTCAAAGTGGGGCTACTATACGTTTCATAATTCAGCTTAAGATGAATGGATACTGTGCCACTGCAAATACATTTAGGGGGAAAAGGGGCGGTATTGGCTTCAATAATGAACATGATTCAAATACATATAATATGATTAGATTAGATTCAACTTTATTGTCATTACACAGGTACAAGTCAAGTCAAGGGCAACGAAATACAGTTAGCATCCAACTAGAAGTGCAAAACAGTTATTAACAGCAGAATATAATAATATGGGTATACTCAGAATATACATATTATGAACAGTATAGACAGAATATACAGGGTATGTACAGAATCAACACAAAGAATCAACACACAGGATCAACACTCTATATGTTTAATAGTTTTAACTGTCATAATGATTAACATTAATAGGTTTACCTGTCATCAAGCCTTTTGTCTTTTCACTGCAATGTTCTAATGTTACCCCCCCCCCCCCCCCCCCCCTTTTGTTTGTCCTCCTTCCCATTGAACAGATCAGGATGCACTCCACCCTCACTGCCACCTGATATACAGTAACTGCATGATTTGATGCCTATCAGTCATTCACATACCTGTATTGAGTAACACAGACACATGGTCAGTGTATGTCATTGCTCATGATCACACCTGTTAGATGAAGCACAAGGCCATTGAGCTATGTCCATTAAGACAGCTTTGTAAGGCTGCTTGGATGCACGCGCACGCACACAGACACAGACACACACACACACACACAGACACATTGTGTGTTGATCAGTGTGGTTGCCACTCTCCCCTTTGTCCCTCTGGTTGTGTGTTTGTTTATCAGGGGTATTATATCCCTATTGCTTCTTGCCTCATGTCATGTATGGATGTTATGTTTGTTTTGCTGTGAGGTTTTAGTCTTCAGATCTTTCAGTCTGTCAAAGTGTATTTGTATGTGATGGTTATCAATAAATTATGTTGACTGAACATTTTTTAGTTGTTGCTCATGGTTCCCTTAACTCTGCTGCTGCAGAGCAGTGTTGTTGTTACTCTAGTTTTAAAAGGGTTTGGCTTAGTGAAGCTTATGTGTATGTGTAGCAGGATAATATTCTTAACTGCAGTCAGTCAGTCAGTCAATCAATCTAAATAGTTAATAACATGAGTAAGGAAATGTTTAGTAAAAAATAAAAGAAATGAGGGGTGGAAAAAAATATCTAACAAACAATGTAGTAATGAAATAAGTAATTAAATAGTGAAGTATGTAAACATTTGATTGAACAAACAAATAGTAATTGAAGTAGAAGAAAAGGATAAAAAGATTAGGTATGTGAAGAAGTAATAAAGCAGTAATGATTACAAAATAATAATAATTACAAGGACAAAAAAAATTAAAGTTGTAAAGTAAATAGTATCTCAAAGTAAATACATGGAATAAATTAAAGTCTCTAAGTATGTAAAGTATTTTAGTAATGTAAAGTATATAAAAAATTATGATAAAATGAAGAAGTAGTGTAAATGTAAAGATTATAAATTACAGGAAAAATGTTAAGACTGAAATCAATGACAAAAAAGAAACCTAAAATGAATCAGTTAGTTAAAACCTTACTAAGAGAGAAGAGTGGGAATGAAGTGCTTCCACTTGTCATGCAGTAACAAACATAGTGCTGATGTTCATCATTTACATCAGTGATGTCAAACTAGTGTCTGAGAGCCAAGAGGCTTTAGGTGTTTGTGTCAAAGAAGCACAACACAACACCAGCTGATGTCAGTGAGTGATGGATTGGTCTACTCAGCTGTAGTAATGATTGGTTGATTGATAGGAGCACCTGCAGTAGGACCACCTGTGCTGACTTGGCATTTCAAGATGGTAGTTGAATCTGATTGATTTATTTATTTTGTTAGAAACAGTTGTTGTTAATGATTGGTACACAATCAATCAATTAATCAATATGCAGTTGTGTTGTTAGTCTTGCTTACTTTATTACATGTATTCATTTAGCAGACACTTTAATTCAAAGGTTTATTAGGGAAATGTCTTGGACAGATAGTGTGCATTAGTCTTTAATATCATGGTTGCAATAGCATTGTTGAAAATAATCTAAGTAGTTAGACTGATAAGGTAATGGTCAGTAGATCTCATCTGTGTGTATGTGTGTGTGCGCGTGTGTATGTATGTATGTATGTATGTATGTATGTATGTATGTATGTATGTATGTATGTATGCATGCATGCATGTTAGGTGTTTGCTTGAAAAGATACCAACACAACCACATACTTTAATGTGTAGCAACAGTAATACAGCATCATTGTATAGACAGTAAAGGTTGAGTTGTGTCATTTGTTTAACAGTGTTGATTGGTTGGTTGGTTAGGTGGGTGGGGTCAAGGCTTGAGGATGGTCAGCAGGGGTGTGTCATGTGGTAGGTTTCTGGGGAGCGTGTGCAGCTCTTCCACTCTCATGGAGCATGTGCAGACGTTCACCAATCATGGGGCATGTGCAGCGTCTCCACACTCAGCTAGTGAACCTGGTGATTGGAGAGACATGGGTTAGTGTCACATGGTACAAGTTAGCGTAGCATAATGGTTAGCAAACGATTAGGGGTTGCAGGGTACTGAGGTTGAGAAGCACAGTGACAATGAACAAGCACATATCATGTGTTACCTGGCCTGCTTTGAGGAGAAAGTAGTTGGACTTGGTTCCAAGGTTGAAGCCAGAAGCATGGAAGTTGAACAAACAATTTCATGAACTGATATGGGTCTTGGGTCCCCTCCACAGCCCTACAGACAGAGTTGGGGTTGGAGAAGAACGCAATTAGGGAAGGAAGCACATGGTAGCAGGAATTAGGGTTACAAAGCCTTGGCTCTTACCTGGACGCGGTCGCAGTTTTTGGGCCTGACGAGCAGCACGGGCCCCCCTTTAGGCTGCCACCCTTTAGGCTAACACCCGTAGGCAAACACCCTCGTCCTCGTCTTAGTCGAACGCCGTCTTCGTCGAACGCCTCGAGGAGAACGCCCGACTGCCGCTTCGCTGCCGCTTCACTCCTCTGTGCCCTCTTATACTCCGCAGACTCCTCCTTCTACTTATACCCCATCAAGTCTAATGGGCAACACCTGCTCCTCTGGCCCATGTGGCAGCTCTCCATTGGTCGCTGCCAATGTGGCACGCTCCCATTGGCCACCTTTGACCTGTGATGTCAAAAAAGCATGCACTTTCAATAAAGTCATACGTGTCACTCTGGCCAATTGTCCAATAGATCTCTCTCAATAACAGCCAACCATGTGCTTGCAATAAAGTCAAACATGTCCCTCTGGACAACCGTCCAATAGATTTCTCACAATAACCACTGTCACTCCTAATCACGCAATTAAGGCTCTCTTAAATACATGTACTCATGCACTCACCCGACCTTTTGCCACTCCATCTCACAGACCACATCACAGACACCTCTGGAAAGGCCTCACACACAACTGCAATCAAAGAAAAGAAAACAACACTTGTGAGTAGGCACAAAATACATCAACACACCCAATAAGCACAACTCCACATCTCTAGTCTCCAAAAGTACAACATGTTCCACATTACTACACAAATCCCAGGTCACAAACCTCACATGTCTCTTTTTCCAACCAACTCATGAATGGACTCGCATCCAGCCACACTAATTCATCCCATTACAAGGCAGCAAACAAGTATTTCAAGTCATTACCTTCCTCTTGACTGCACAGCTGCCATTTCTCCAATTCATGTGACTCACAATCAGGTCATGAATACATCAGTCACCTCAGGATAATACCTGACACACAAGAAGGAACAGGTGAAAGAAAGAGCTGAAACAAAGAACACAACACTTGGCAAAATGAATCTCACACCTGTGAGGTGTTACAGTTACAAACAATTACAAATGTCTGCTAAATTGACTTAAACACAATATCTGAGTCAACACACTGCAGATTAAGGCTGAATTTGAACGTTTCTGCCAGAGAAATTCATGTCATTCTGAAGAACAGCTGCTAAAACACCATTACTAAGCCACAAAGCAGTATTTCACACTGCTGGTGCCTCTGTAGTCCTGCCAAGCACAAGGTGTAAGATCCTGTAGAAAACTGCACTTCTGCACCAACCTACCTAGACTTGCAGCGGGCCCAGATGTACATGAAGACTCATTTTCTCTGTCTTGTTCACTGAAGACAGTTCTTCTACCCTGGATGGTCCATGAGATCATAGATGTCCACCATGTCCCAACAAGGCTGTGACACCAACAAGGAGACAGCAGAGGCATGTTGTCAACCTGGATCATGGGGACAAAGTTGGGAGAATGTCTTTAGAGTCCCTCACATATGAAGACCACCTCGGCACTATGGTATGTTCATACAGTTTCCATGAAACGCCAACTATTATGTGCATAAAGACATGATCCCAACTCGCCATGTGGCCACCAGCATCCTCAGGCAAAACATCTATGACTGTGCAAAGCAGCATTTTACATCAAAACAGCACCTCTGGGACAAAGATAACACTTCTCTTTTGATTCATCCTTCATGATTCTTGCATCTGTCAGTATTCTGACATCTTACAAACACACTCAAGCAGAAACTCTCCAAAAACTCACAAGTTCTACTGCAACAGACACAAGAATCATGAAGAACATAACAGAACAAATCCTATCTTCACATGTAACTCTAACCTCATTAGGATGTGTTGGACTGGATTAGCTACCAGAAATATGACCACCTAATGCCACCTTTTACTTTTCTCATCCTTCAAATGAGTACTTTGATCAACATAACATGTGATGAGTACAACTCCCATTATACCCTATTGTTGATGACAACAAACACATCATTTGCATAATAATTTCCACCACAGCATGCTCTACTACATTCTATTCTGTTCAATCTGCTATAATGTACTCACTACAATAAAATGGCGAATTACAACACACTCCACCTACTTACACTTAAGTTTCTTCCTTCTACTTCGCAGCTCCATCCCATCAATGAAGGTTCCTTGTGCACTCTTCTGCCTAGGGACCCATCCAACAGTAACCCACCCTCCAGGAGAGGGGAGGTGGGGTGGGTGGGGGGGGGGGTGGGGGGGGGGGGGGGGGGGGGGGGGGGGCTCTGGTGCAGCACGCAGGCCCTGAACCACACACCTGCAGAGGGAAGGAAACACCACTCAACCATCAGGCTTCCTACTACAACATGGCTCCTCTCAAGTACCAAGTCAGCTCCACAACCAAACAACTAGCACAGTCTTATTTCATACATAGGTCTGCTCAAAAAGGTCTTAATTCTCTCTGTCTCTACCTCTCTCCCTCCAGGTGCCAGTCCTCCTCCCAAGGCCACAACCACTCCTCCCTCCTGCTGTCCACTGACACTTCACACAGGGGTCCCTGACCCTCCACTGCTGCTCCTGGACCTCCCAGCCACAGACCTGCAGTACCAGCTGCCTGCATCCTGAGGACAAGGGAAGAAGACTGAAGGACAGAGATGCAAATGACTGGAAAGAATAAATATACTACCACCAGTTCTCCAGTCCATCTCACAGCACTTTGCTGGACGCATCACACTGACCTGCAGAAAGAACTCCCACAGGAGGGGAGAGAGGGAATGAATGAATGAAGTGAAGGACAAAGGAAAAACACAAATTCTACAGATGTACATAATAAAACACACAGCTTCACCAAAAAGCAGCCAACACTCCACCCAACTCCATCACTCACCTAATGTCAACACAAGGTATCAATACATCACAAGTTGACAATAACACAAACTCCACTTACTTAGTCAGTACCCTGAACTTCACACTTCCATCACTGACAGTTGCATGTGCCAATGCTTCTGCCTAGCCAACCATCCCAGACATGCTGGCCCTGACCATGCACCCGCAGAAGAAAGCACAAGTCATGGAGGTCTACTACTACTACTACTACTACTACTACTACTACTACTACTACTACAACAACAACAACATGACTATTCCATCAGTATCACATCAGCCTCAGAAACAACAGCTAAGATCCAAGAGGTCAGCTGAAGATAAGACACAAGATCAAATATAATCCTTTATTTGGGGACATGACTGTTTACAGCAACAGCAGCAGAGTATAGTACAACACTCTACAAATATTACATTAAAAAATACAATACACCTTCCTCATACTCTCTCCATCCTTACAAATTTTCTTCTACCTCTTACTCCATCTCTTCCTCTCTCCAGATCTCCTCCTTCTCCTCCATCCTGCTGCATCTCCGCAGCATCTCAGCCCACACAGACATGCTTCCTCTGCGGTCATGGTCTACAGCACAGGTGTCCAACCCTGGTCCTCACCATCCTGGTTCACCATCCTGGTCCTCACCATCCTGGTTCACCATCCTGGTCCTCACCATCCTGGTCCTCACCATCCTGGTCCTCACCATCCTGGTTCACCATCCTGGTCCTCACCATCCTGGTCCTCACCATCCTGGTCCTCACCATCCTGGTTCACCATCCTGGTCCTCACCATCCTGGCTCACCATCCTGGACATCTCACATGTTTCCTCTGCTCTGACTTTAATAATGATCCATTCATTAAAATCAAGTGTACTACAGCAGAGACACATCTAAAACTATGACCCCACCAGGACTGCTGACCCCTAGTCAGGACAACAGAACAGGGAACACATAGACATGATACAGATCACATCTCTCTTATTGTCAAGGTGGAGCCCTGACTACAGCATCACTGGCTTACCACACTGACAACATGGCACTTTGGTGTTGATCCTATCAGTGGACAAACTCTGGGACATCACCGTCTTACAGTTGCTTATCTGAAACAATATGACAAGTCCATTCATGTACTGTAATATCATTGAATAGAACATGTTCCATAAGTACAAGCTTATACAGAAAACTACATAATATCATAAAACACCATTGTGTATTCTAATAGCACAGCTCTTTCATTAGGATTCCTCTGTCTATTGTGTTTAGAGAGTTAACCAATCAGAACAGACATGGGACAAACTGCATGTCCATGATAGACCAATGACTTCGGACACTATTAAATGGTCTGTTGAAAGTACGTTTGGGGGTTCAGGGCTATCAGCTGCATAGTGCTGGTGGTCCCTGGACCTCCAAGGTTTTGGAAATGTACACCAGGGTTCCATGTTAGAATGCTAGCTGGAACAGTATGGAATTGTCTATGTGTAACTGTTATATGTGTGTGCATTGTATGTGGTTATGTGTGTAACTTTACTCTAATATTCCTCATACATTTTCCATTGTTTTGGTACTTGTAATAAACATTAACAAGTTACTTCACTCAACTTCAGCCAAGCAGATTGATTCTCAGAAAACTGCCACCACAACACCTGCCTCTGACACCCCACCACAACGGACACACACACACACATTTAGCTGAATAGAACAACTCAGCCTCAGGGCTCAAATGACTACATGACACCTGAACCAAGGAGGAAGAGGAGGAAACATTACCTGGACATCCATGAGGAACAACACCTTCCCCAGGAAGTCCACAGCAGCCATGGTCACATGATCGGCCCCCCCCATCTGACACACGAGGGCTCCTACACACCTGAGGGCCTGAACACACAACACACACTGTCAGTACAGGGTCAACACACACTGTCAGTACAGGGTCAACACACACTGTCAGTACAGGGTCAACACACACTGTCAGTACAGGGTCAACACACAGGACACACAGCAGTGCAGTGATAATAGAATGTTTTAATACAGACCAAGGTACCTGGCACATGACCTAGGGGATCAATCATTTCACGAGCACACATAAGGGGTGAAGCAGGTTTCATCCATCCTCACCTCCTCCATCACCATCTGGTACGCTGCCGCCACTGCCAAGGACAGCCACAGACTGCAGCGTATCATCCGTGCCACCAACAAGGTGATAGGCTGCAAGCTGCAGTCCCTCCAGAACCTGCACACCTCAAACACCTTCAGGGAAGATTGTGGCTGACTCCTCCCACCCTGGACTCTCTGTTTCAGCTGCTCCCCTCTGGCAGGAGGCTGCGGTCCATCAGGACCAAAACCTCTTGTCACAACAACAGTTTCTACCCATCTGCCATTGCCCAAATCAACAGGGCCAAGGACTCACAATTACTTTGTCATTAACAATCAACATCCCACACCCCCATCCATCCATCCATCCATCCAGTCAATCCCACTGCACAAGCCACTCTTACACATCATCACTTGACAAATTACACTACTGTGTACATCCCTCTGTAGTATATATCCATTCTCATCTATATACTTTTTGTACCCCTTCTTGTTATAGTTTGTCTCCTTCTGTAGAGCTATTACCCATTTGTTTTCTTCTTTAAGATAAGAAGAAATTCCTTCATTAATCCCCAGGGGGTAAATCAAAGTAATAGCACACAGACTGGGTAAAATATACAATAAGAGATACAATAGAGATACGAGAGTCTATCAAAAAAAAAATTAATAATCTTATTTAAGTTCCATATATGTTCTTTGATTGTGTAACTTGCATTGCAAATAAAACATGTAAAACATGTGATTCTGATTACTTTTGTGGCCTGAAAAATATTTAAGGGCGGGAATGACACTCTTTAGGGTGACAAAATACATAACAGGAGGGTATTACATTATTTTTATATACATAACTTTTTTAAATGCAATATTTTGGAGAAAAAAATACATGAGAGGGGGAATTACACTTATGGTTGAAAAATACATAAGGGGGGGGGGTATTATACTTTTTTGTGAAAAATACATAAGGGCGAGGGGGGGGGTGGGGGGGGACGGTATTATCCTTTTTAAAATAAAAACTTCATAAGGACGGTATTACACTTCATTTGATGGAAAACACATAAAGGGGGAATTTACACTTTTTTGGGTGAAAAATACATAAGGGGTTAGTGTGACTTTTGTGATAAAAATACCTCAGAGGTTATTATGACGTTTTGGGTTTTGGATGAAAATATGAAAGGAACCCTGTACTCATGAATAAGATCTCACTTCACAAACCAGCATAATTTAAAACATTTATTTAGCCAGGCAAAAAATACAGTAGTCACAAAACAAGATGAAAATCCCTCAATTCACAATTTTGGTTCTCATCTCCTGCAGTGCTATACGGCCATAAGATCTACTCTGACTCTAAAGGCTCCTTATTCACACTCTACTAGCTCTATGTGATTCCTGATACTCCTAGTTCAGATTACAAAAAGGAAAAAATTGGTTAAATCAGTGAGCTGCTTTCATGGTGGATATGAGGTGTAAGGTTAGGGTAGAACAGGTGTAAGGTTAGGGTACAACAGGTGTAGCAGAGATCACACAGGTGATCAACAGGTCATGAGGTTCCAGGTGTTGCCTAGTGAGGAGCCCTGAACCTTGACCCCTGTCTTCAGCAGAGATAGGTGAGGTCACTCTTTCGGCAGCCCACCTGACAGCAGACGTTGGTCAACATGGCGTTCATATCTCGCCGGCTCATCTCCGATCCTGAAGTCGTCCCTGTGTTCTCCACACTGCCCTGTTCACCATTCACCAAATCTGAAGAGGATGACAGAACACAGTTCACATACAAACTATAATGATCTATTATTTGGCTTTCAAGTCCAAATACGTGCTTATGACTCAGTGAGTGGAAAAGCTCATTTGCTGGTATTTCTGCTGTATAAAGTTCTGTCTAATAGCTGGTCAGTTGTTCCTATAGGCCCATCTGGAAACATATGTGAGCTCATCTAGCTAGGGATGAAGCGCAGGTCTGGAGGGCCTAAGTGGGTTAGCTTGTGTCTGTATCTGTCCAGTAACAACACACTGCTCATGATGAGATTACACAATCACATCAGACATGAGGTCCTGGCCAGCAATCAGACTGCAGACCCAGACACAGACAGACACACACACACACACACACACACACACACACACACACACACACACGACATGACTGGACGTAACCAAGCAGACATGTTGTATTAACTTACAAACTAAAAAGTGCAGCACAACTATCTGGTGATTATTCACACAGTTACAAGCACCTGTTGAACTTGAGTGGATGTTCATGATAATAAAGTTAAAAAAATACTGTGAATGTGGAAGAATAATAATGTACATTAAGAATAATGTCAGGAGCAGAAGAAGAAGAAAGCGTCCAATTAAATTTGTCCCCAAAAAATACATACAAATTTTGGTTTGAAACAAGGACAACATTAAAAGTATCTCACCTTCCAGTTGAGGTTCGTTAAAGAACCTCCTCCACCTGGATCCTCCACATGTGTACACCACAGCCCTCAGAAACTCTCGCCCACACAGCTTCACCGCCTTCACCTCCGCTCGCACCTGGCTCACCCCCACCACAACACACAGCAGCAGGGGACACAACACTGCCCACGCACGCATCCTGGAAGCCTCACTCTCTGGGGGGTGTGGATGAACTGGTCACTGTGGTCCTCACTAGGACACTTCTTCAAAACACTCTCCTGTCGTCCTGACACAACTGTTCTGATCTGCTCTCAAGGTTTCAGTCGCTCAGTCTGGTCAAGGCAGAGTTCTACTCTGGTCTAACGCTTCCTCTCAATATATACCCTCCTGTTTTTTATTTGTTTGTGAGGGACTGTCTATACCCCACCCCCACCCCCCCAATTCATCTCTCCATCTCTCCCTCCTCACCACCCACCACCATGAACAGTCATTTCCAGTCAGATGGTTCCATGCATCCGGCCCTCACTACCATTTGGAGTCTTAAGAGGGTGATTTCAATCGGGTAATGACTTCTTTTACTGCGCCAAAACCCAATCAGATGATCTTCCATAAGAGACAAACGATGCTATCTAACCCTTCTACTTAAACAGGTTTATTACAGTAACCTTCCATTTCATGTAATCCGTACTAAGGAACACACAGCGATGCGCTGCAGCCTAACAGATGTTTGGTGTTTTCATGAACCACTCCTCTAATTTGAAGTCCCTTAACAGACATTTGTACCGCTTGAAAGCAGCAACAACAAAAAAAAAAGTCAATGTTGACCCTCCATCACAGCCATCATGGCTTTATTGACGGGTTGATGTGCTATTTCCATGTGACACGCCTGACATGGGAGCAGTGTTTAGGCAGAGATGACATCATCACATGACCAGGTCATGTTAGCAGTTCCCCTTGCTGGTGCAGGACTGAAGGTAAACACTGTTGAGGTCCATATTAGGAGGTCCATATTAGGAGGTCCATATTAGGAGGTCCATATTAGGAGGTCCATATTAAGAGCTCTGGGATGACACAGGTTTGAAATGAGGAAAAAAAGAATCCAAAAGTGTCCTTTTGCAACAGTCTTTGAAAGGTTGTGAATATACAAAGGAAAGAGGATGAATTGAGACAACGGTTTTAAATAATAATAATAATAACTTTAAATTATGACACCATATTATTATGTCTTTGACAATGTATGATTACAAGTATTCATATTGTTTTTATCTTTTGTATTAAACATTTGGGTCAAGTCTCACACCAGGTTTGTGGAGGTAGTGGGATGCAATTTAGTGCAAATAAATTGAATGCAATTTCACTTGTTATTCAAGTTTCATAAATGCTCGATCTCATTTTTAAGTCTGTGGTGATTTTAATGGTAAATGAATCTAAGCCTATGTACACACAACAAAGTTTCACATATCTTCATGTCTCATAAACTTGCTCTTCCAGTCTGTTAGCCATTACTGCACGTTCTTTACCAACCCTTTTAACATGGAGAGGTTAAGTGTTGGGGACAGACCGTGTCTGTGTAATGATCTAAACCTGAGTGGACACGATGAGCTGCACGCTGTAAAGACTGTGTGGGTGTGTGTGTATTCAGGGTGTGTGTAAAGTGTGCGTTTGTGTGTGTGCGTGGGTGTATTTATGATGGTAAACAGGCTAAATACTCCCATTACCGTCACATCACAACGTAAAACACAACCTCTGTCCTCTTAAGGAAGAAGTGTAGCTGCCATGAACAAGCTGTGAGAAGACAGACACTCACAAACCAGAGACTAAAACCCTGACAGGGAAAATAAAACTGATCTCAGTTTCAGACAACAATGAAAATCGAATCGTTTCCTGGTTCTTTGTTATTGTTTTATTTCAGTTTTTGTGACCTCCTGATGCTGTCTTCTATAATCAGATTGTGGGAAGTAACAGGAGACATTCAGTCTACCACTTCTATGGGGGTTCAAAAAGTGAAGGACATTACCCTGCGTGCATGTGTGTGCGTGTGCATGTGCGTGTGTGTGCGTGCGTGCGTGTGTGTGTGTGTGTGTGTGTGGTGTGTGTGTGTGGTGTGTGTGTGTGCGTGTGTGTGGTATCATAGCTGGCTAGCTAAGGTGGAGCTGATGATATCTTCTAAGGTCTCCACCTGAGAAGAGAGAGAACGCCATTAGCAGCTGCTCTGAAACCGCCTGACAGGAAATGACACGTCAAACTGTCCCTCAACAGGAACTGCATGCCGGACATTAACCCACAGAGGAAAGCAGAGAGCATGCTGGGACGGCAACGCAACTGATGGAAAATAGCCAGACGATGTAATCGTCTGATATCAAGTGAAAAAAAAGTTGCCGTGTTTTGAAATATAAAGACATAAAGCATCTTTGACCCATTTTTGTGCGAGAGATGAGGGATTTTAAACGAAGGGCAAACAAGTTTGACTCAAAGTTTTTCAAAGAGGGGCAAACAACGTTTGAGGAGAGATTTTAAACGAGGGGACAAACAGACATTAGAGAAGCGCTGGTATTAGAGCCTTGTGTTCAGGACTCACCTGGTTTCCCTCTCCTACACTGAAGTTCTTCAGCTGGTAGACGCTCACCTGCCCCTCACTGTCCCCCACCAGGATGCAGTCTGTCTTTGTAGCGAAAAGCAAGGAGGTGAGCCTCACCCCCGGCCCTGCCAGGCTCACCACCGTGGGGTCCAGGCTGGGGGGAGAAGGGGAGAGGGGGTTAGTGAACAGACCCTGATGTAAATGGAAGATCTGAAATGATTCAGGTTAAGAAAGAAATAAGGAGAAAACCGAGAGAGAGAGAGGGAGAGAGAGTGAGACAGAAAGAGAGAGGCAGGCACACACACACACACAGAGGGTCAGTTTCCTCACATGCTAGCACCCAGGTCCCAGATCTCCAGCCTGCTGTCGTTGACAGCCCCAAACACGGTGGCCCATCGGGGGGACCAGGTGACGTCGTAAACAGCCCTCTGGGTGGAGGACAAGCTCAACACTGGCTCCAGCAGGTCCCGCCTCCACAGGTGGATGGTCCAATCAGACGAGCAGCTCAGGAAGACATCCTCGCAGAACGGAGACCACATGATCCGATACACAGGGCCCTAGCCATGGGGTCAAACAGGACCATGGGGTCAAACAGGACCATGGGGTCAAACAGGACCATGGGGTCAAACAGAACCATGGGGTCAAACAGGACCATGGGGTCAAACAGGACCATGGGGTCAAACAGGACCATGGGGTCAAACAGGACCGCTGGGGTCAAACAGGACCATGCGGTCAAACAGGACCATGGGGTCAAACAGGACCATGGGGTCAAACAGGACCATGGGGTCAAACAGGACCGCTGGGGTCAAACAGGACCATGGGGTCAAACAGGACCGCTGGGGTCAAACAGGACCATGGGGTCAAACAGGACCATGGGGTCAAACAGGACCGCTGGGGTCAAACAGGACCATGGGGTCAAACAGGACCGTGGGGTCAAACAGGACCATGGGGTCAAACAGGACCATGGGGTCAAACAGGACCATGGGGTCAAACAGGACCGCTGGGGTCAAACAGGACCATGCGGTCAAACAGGACCATGGGGTCAAACAGGACCATGGGGTCAAACAGGACCATGGGGTCAAACAGGACCGCTGGGGTCAAACAGGACCATGGGGTCAAACAGGACCGCTGGGGTCAAACAGGACCATGGGGTCAAACAGGACCATGGGGTCAAACAGGACCGCTGGGGTCAAACAGGACCATGGGGTCAAACAGGACCATGGGGTCAAACAGGACCATGGGGTCAAACAGGACCATGGGGTCAAACAGGACCATGGGGTCAAACAGGACCACAACCAGAAGCCTCTAATGACCTTGGACCTACCTTGTGTGCAGAGTACGTCTCCAGGAACTGTTCGTTGTAAGAACAGGAGCACTGATGGATGTGACCCTCTTCTGTACCTGCTACATAAATGTTAGGATCCTGAGGGGAGACAACACAAGTCCAACGTTTCCATGGATTCATTTACTAAATGCTTTCATCCAAAGTGACTTCCAAGAGGGAGCTTTACAAGAGAGCATCTGATCATAACAACAAGATAGACCCCAAACACTGCGGGGTATCTACAACCACAAGCATGCCAAGTGCCAAAGGGAAGAACCATAACATGATGCAGTCAAACAAGTTACAGTTACACTAAAGTGCAGTCTTAACTCCTCTTTCATACCCACACAAACTAAAGATCAGACAGACAGCAGGGGTGCATCCTCACCGTGGGATGGAAGTCGAAACAGAGACCTGGCGCCTGGCGTGAGATCAGAGCTTCAATCCTCTTGTCCTTCTCGCCAGCGTGTGTCTTGGTCTTCTCGTTCCTCATCCTCTTCAGCTTCATCAAGTCTACAGGAGGAAGAACATGAGGGTTAGCACTGACCGAGCTAGCGACTGAGCTAGCCTCAAACACTGGAAGTTAACAAGTTAGCCAAGCCTCAAATACTGGGAGCTAATGAGCTGGCCGTGCCTCAAACTCTGACTCATTCATGGAAATAAAACTCAAGTGAATTAAATCAAATCTAAAATCAATAACTAACCACATTCCTGTGTTAGAGAGAAAAGCTGTGTGACATATGACCTCTGACCTACTGACCTATGCAGTCGAGGCCTTTACGTAGGAACCACTTGCTGATCCTTCCGTCAGCTGATATGGACATGAGGTTCTCTCCCTTGTCCTCCCCGGACCGACCCCGCTCACTGTCGATCCACCTCACCTGCCACACAGGGCTGGTGTGCTTGTTAGCACAGTCCCTGCACAAGAGCAGAGGGGGGGATGTTGAGGTCTGATGTTGAGGTCTGATGTTGAGGTCTGATGTTGAGGTCTGATGTTAGGACAGAGGAGTCTGATGTTGAGGTGTGATGTTAGGACAGAGGAGTCTGATGTTGAGGTGTGATGTTAACATCCTGAATTACTAATTACTGCATTACTGTGAAGGTAATAGCTCTTCCTAGTGGTAAAGACCAGTGAGGCAGTGAGGCTGCTGCTGCTGCTGTGGATGATCCTCTGCTGTATGACACCACCTACATGGTGTCAGTGATGGGTGTGTCCTCTCTGTTCTGCACGTTATACATGGCGATGCTTCCATCCTGCATCCCCACAGCCAACAGGCTGGCGTTACTGGCTGAGAAGTCCAGGGACGTCACTCCATTCTCAGTATGAAAGACCCTCTCAGGCCACTGGAGAGAGGAGAAGAGACCCTGGAGCAGTTAGACCAACTGGAGCACAACACACACACACAGACACACACACAGACACACACACCACAGGACCCACCGTTGGGTTCTTCAGAGACCAGCAGCAGACTAAACCAGATTTCTGATCTCTGAAGTCAAACTGTCCGTATCCCACAGCCAGAAGGTCCTATCAGCAAAGACAACACCGCCTTAGACCAACCTTAGACCCCTCTGGTCAAACTTAGTTCTGATTATACATTTACACTCAAGTTAAAGTAGCCTTTTTGTGGGGATGAATCAAAAAATATATTTGCTTTTGAAACTTAAAAATACACATTGTTTCCTTCTGCCTTGCTCCAAGGCAGCATCGTAGCTTCACTACCAACCCTCAGTATGACAGGAAGGAGAGGAGGGCAGGGTGGAGGAGAGGAGGGCAGGGTGGAGGGCAGGGTGGAGGACAGGAGGACAGGGTGGAGGACAGGAGGACAGGGTGGAGGACAGGGTGGAGGAGAGGAGGACAGGGTGGAGGACAGGGTGGAGGACAGGAGCACAGGGTGGAGGAGAGGAGGGCAGGGTGGAGGACAGGAGGACAGGGTGGAGGACAGGGTGGAGGACAGGGTGGAGGACAGGAGGACAGGGTGGAGGACAGGGTGGAGGACAGGAGGACAGGGTGGAGGACAGGGTGGCGGACAGGAGGACAGGGTGGAGGACAGGAGGACAGGGTGGAGGACAGGGTGGAGGACAGGAGGACAGGGTGGAGGACAGGAGGACAGGGTGGAGGACAGGGTGGAGGACAGGAGGACAGGGTGGAGGACAGGAGGACAGGGTGGAGGACAGGGTGGAGGACAGGAGGACAGGGTGGAGGACAGGGTGGAGGACAGGAGGACAGGGTGGAGGAGAGGACCTTACTGGGTTGCTCTTGTTCCAGGCCATGCTACTGACAGTGCAGCCAGCTGTCAGCTCACAGCTGAAGGCCCAGAGTCTCTCTAGAGCCGGGGTCAGAGAATGCTGCTCCTCTTCCTCCAGCTTCCCTGCTGAACTCAGCAGAACGTCTTCATCTGGACAACGAAAGGACAACATTTAGTATTTTATAGTATCTCTATTCTGTGCTTGGGGGAGTCAGCTGGCTGAGCGGTCAGGCTAGTAATCAGATGGTTGCCGGTTTCCATTCCCAGCTGTGCCAACATGAAGTTGTGTCCTTGGTCAAGGCACTTCACCCTCCTTCCTCAGGGGGGAATGTCCCTGTACTTGCTGTTAGTCTCACTGGATAAGAGCGTCTGGTAAATGACAACATTTTAATTCGACTTGATGCTAAACTGAATAGTAACCGTCTCACCTCCCAGTATGGGGAGCTTCCTATAGGCAGCCAGCTTAGGCTGGTAGATGTTCTCCACAACCATCCTTTCCATCACTAACAGATCCTGCTGGAAGCTCTCTGATTGGAGGATGAGTTCAGGGTCCGGCTCGTCGTCCGTGGGAACCAGGAAGGTCTCCATCTCAGTTTGGGATGAGGAGCTAGCTGGAGAAGAAACACACCCAGCAGTGTTGGTTTGCCCTGTGTGTGAGGGCCTGTGGTGGGCCTACAGCCTCTGATGTTACCTATACTGGTGGTGCAGAGGGTGGAGACGGTCCTCTCCTGCCCCTGAGAGGTGTCCTGTCTGGGGTGAGTGAAGTCTTCATGGCTGATCAAATCCTCTGATCTGGTCGTCTGGACGTCCTCTCCAGCTCCGTCAGGCGAGCTGAAGGAATCGTACATATCCCAGGAGGACGCCATGCAGGCTGCGGAGACAGAAGAAGAGGTGAGAGGGCAACAGGGTCAGAGGTCAGGGTACTAGGGGTCAGGGCAACAGGGTCAGAGGTCAAGGTATTAGGGGTCAGGGCACCAGGGTCAGGGCATGAGGGCATTTGGCTCAGGGATCAGGGTACTAGGGTCAGGGGTCAAATGGGAAGACTAAGGAGAGACTGAAGGGGACAGAGATTTAAATGACAGACTGACTGTCACAGGGTCCATAGGGAGTCTAAGAACACATTATTATTGTAGAAAAGGTTTCAGAATCATAGTCATCCGGACACAATTTTCAAATTCAAGATGTTTCAAAGTCCATCCAGAAGTCATTCTGAATCAGAGAAAAAGAACTCTGAGAACTCAGATATACAAAACACATCAACACCACCAACCTGCATCCACCATATTGATGCTGTCACACTGAACCTCCTTGGTTTTAGCCGCTCCGTTAAACGTCTGCATGGATCTTTCAGCAAACTGGTCGTTCCCCATCCGGCTCCTGCACAGCTCTTCATACGAGGCCGTTCTCTTCCTTCACAGCAGAAGAAAGTGTCGATGTGGAAAAAGGCCATCTGTAACTGATTTAACATTCTTGTACTCGCTGTGATATATATTTTATTGTTGCTTGCTTCTCTACTGTTTGGGGTCTATCACGTGATGATCAGTGACTGATGCTCTTTTGTAAATCTCTCTCTTGGAAGTCGCTCTGGATAAAAGTGTTTGCTCAATAAATACATGTTAATGTAATGTTAATGTAATGTTAATGTAATGTTAATGTAATGTTAATGTACTGTAAGTGTTAACCTAACGGCCTCAGCCTCCTCCGAGTCCACAGACACAGACACAGCCGGCAGGTCCAGCATCCAGAGCGTCTCTGACTCAGTGAGGTAAAGATCCACCACATCGCTCAACATCTCCTCCCCCACCACCTCCTTCACCTCCTCCCTCCTCACCTGCACATCTAACAGAAGTAAACACAACATCATGTTCAGCTGTCATTGAAGACACTTTGTATAGGTGCATCTTTCATTCAACTGATCTGATAAAAGAAAGGAAAAACTCAAGTTGATACAGTTAGAAATATCAGTAACCTGAAATACTGGTGTCTCTTTTATAGAGTGGATCCTCAATCTCTTCGTTCATTGACTCCATGGTAGACAGGCTGGACCTGGACACCGTACTGCTACCAAACACAGACCTAGAACACACGAGTGTTAATCCAATGACAGTTTCCCAGCACTTCTCCAACACACAGACCATGAAAACAACACTAGACTCTGACAATCGAATCCCAGAGTGCCAGTTTCACTACCTGGTAAACGGCCCAGCAAAGCTTGCGTTGGCTGTCGTCTGGTGAGCTGTGATGGAGAAGAAGTCTGAAGCAGTTCCTCCAGATGGGTCAGCAGCAAAGATTTTACTCTGTTTTGGCTGAATGAACCCTGGGTCAGGCTGGTAGACTGGCTGAGGGGTGACATCTTTACCATTTTCATCATATACCTGATGCCCCAAAACAAAGCAGAGCTTAGTATGATGTCTGAAAACACTTCACTCTTTAACAGCATCACACACCTCAACACACTAACCATCCAGACACCCTTTATCGTCCAAGACAAAAAACTATTCTGGTCATTTCTTAAAAAAAGAAATGCAGCAGCAACAAGAGAAAGTTACTCATCGATACGTACACATCTTATGTTGCTGTTCACCAAATTACAGCTTTATACTTTGAGATTTGAGTACATGAATACACTTTAACACCATATATGAGGCATTTGCTTTCATCATCCAAACCGTCATTCACTTTAAAAGTGGTTGGTCGATAATGGGAGCCCCTGGTTAAATACAGAAAATTAGGAAACTAATATATATATATAACTGATATGTATATCTATATATATATATATATCAGTTATACTATAGACATATATGTATATATTAAAAGTTAAATGTTTTGATATAAGGTTTTTCATTTGTATTTTATGATACTAGTGTGGAGACCAAGGTGGAGCCAGGATAATGGGGCCCTCACTGTACAGTGACCATGTTACCTGAAAGCTGTGTTTGGGTGTTTGAACAGAGTTTTTCTCGATGACTTTACTGTCAGCAGCCAGACTGAAGCTCTTTCTGCTTATTGATCCGGTCACACTCTTCCTATGGGCCAGATTCAACCGAAGGATCCCTGATGTTGAAGCATTTACGGTTCTGGAGGACCTGCAAAGGACAATATGGATCACATTACTTTGCTACTAACTCTATATATTTGTCTTGAAGTAACAAATCACACAAAAATAGGCAATATCAACAGCTACATATCTAAGATACCTAGATACATCCAGTTTCAAAATGTCACTTAGAAACAGCAACGACTAATTAAGCAGATTGATGAGTTTGCACGTGTCGTTGTTTACTTACGGTGCTAATTTCAGAGAAGTTTTCTTTATTTTAGCTGTGCTGTTAGACATGATGAACACGAATTCGTTACCGGCTCAACTTTTCATTCATCAAGTTAGAAAATAATCAAGACGTTGAGTAGCGTTTCACTGTTGTTGAAAATTACCATAGTAACAGTGTTACTCTGCCTCCTCACCACCAGGTGACGCTAGAAGCGCTGCTGCTGTTTCTCCACATCGCCAGGTGGCGCTAGTGGCGTTGCTGTGCTTCTCCACACCGTCAGGTGGCGCTAGTGGCGTTGCTGTGCTTCTCCACATCGCCAGGTGGCGCTAGTGGCGTTGCTGTGCTTCTCCACATCGCCAGGTGGCGCTAGTGGCGTTGCTGTGCTCTTCCTCACCACCAGGTGGCGCTAGTGGCGTTGCTGTGCTCCTCCACATCGCCAGGTGGCGCTAGTGGCGTTGCTGTGCTCCTCCACATCGTCAGGTGGCGCTAGTGGCGTTGCACACCGTCCACAGCTGCGACCACAAATAGAAAGTTATCTCAGTAAATGCTGGAGACTTTAATCTTCTAGTCTTCGTTAATGTTCTGTGAGCTGTGATATGAAATAAAAACATTAAAACGTATTTTTCACTGTCAGTCGTGTTCAAGGTGAGATGCTGTTTAGCTGATTTAGTATTGAATGAATATTGTTAGCAAGCTAGTAGGAATCTGGATCTGCTGTCAGTTGTTTAATAAGGAAAATAGAAAGTGCAGTAACATTATCTAGCACATGTTGTCTAAAAGGTTGGCCTTTCGATACTTTGCTTAATTTAACGTGGAAGTAAATGTCACCGTGTAAATCTAAAGACACTTTTTGACCTTGTCATTAAGATGTTTGTGAACATGTGTGTCATGTTAGAATAGTAAATAATAATACTGCGGTTTTAATCCCCCTTTCTAGATGACAGAATTAACTTCGATTTGACTGTATTTCCTCCAGGATACTAGTCAGCCATGAGGGTTTTGTTGTGGCAGAAAATCCTGCCCCACCTCCCCAGGACCTTAGCTACTCCCTGCAGAGGGCAGTCCAACTGTGCAGGACCCGCTCCTCTCTCCACGCACACCGACCAGAAGCCACCCCGCCCTCCTCTGCTGGTCTCCCGGCTCTTCCAGCCCTCAAACCTCCGTGACATGGGCCAGGAGGGCCGAGCCCCAGGGGAGGCAACATGCAAAAGCCAACGACTGATGCAGCAAGCCGGGCTTATCCACCCCTCCAACCCTGGCTGCTACCACTACCTGCCAGCCACGGTGCGATCCATGGAGAAGCTGATCAGGTTGATCGATCAGGAGATGCAGGGGATCGGAGGTCAGAAGGTGGACCTGCCCAGCCTCTGCTCCGCTGAGCTGTGGAAGAGGAGCGAACGCTGGGAGCTGATGGGGAAGGAACTCTTCCGGCTCCGTGACCGCCATGGGGGAGAGTTCTGCCTCGGCCCTACCCATGAGGAGGCGGTGACAGACCTGCTGGCCTCCCAGGGGACCCTGTCCTACCGGCAGCTTCCACTGCTTCTCTACCAGGTACATGCTGACTCCACCCACCCACACTCATCATCACTTATATGGTTCTTGACCTTAACAATTTATCAAATAAAATAAACAAAGACTGTAAAGGAGCTTTGATGTGCGCAGGTCACCCGCAAGTTCCGCGACGAGCCGAAGCCTCGCTTTGGTCTGCTGAGGGGCCGGGAGTTCTACATGAAGGACATGTACTCGTTCGACGCGAGCGAAGAAGCCGCCCATCAGACGTACGAGTCCGTGTGTCAGGCCTACGCCAGGCTCTTCTCCCGCCTGGGGCTCCGCTGTGTCCAGGTCCAAGCAGACACAGGACACATCGGAGGGAAACTCTCCCACGAGTTCCAGCTCCCAGCGGAGATAGGAGAGGACCGCCTGCTGGTGTGCGGAACCTGCTGCTTCTCTGCCAACGTGGAGACGGTGGCTCCTGATTGGACAGTCTGCCCTCAGTGTCACACAGGGACACTAGCAGAATCTAAGGGGATTGAGGTCGGCCACACCTTCTATCTCGGTACAAAGTACTCGCGTGTGTTTGACGCCTCCTTCATCAACACCCACAACAAGTCTGCTGTGACAGAGATGGGCTGCTTCGGACTGGGGGTGACCCGTATCCTGGCTGCAGCCATCGAGGTTCTGTCCACAGAGGAAGGGATACGCTGGCCAGGCCTCATCGCTCCATACCAGGTCTGCATCTTACCCCCTAAAAGGGGCAGTAAGATGGACAGTGTAGCAGACCTGGTGGATGACTTGGTCCTGAGTCTGTGGGACAGCTTGCCCAGCCTCAGGGGAGAGGTGGTTCTAGATGACCGGACACAGATGACCATTGGGAAGAGGTTAAAGGATGCTGGTCGATTGGGGTACCCCTATGTGGTTGTAGTGGGGCAGAGCGTTCTAGAAGGCACCCCTAGATTTGAGGTGATCCGTCAGCAGACCGGAGAACAGCTGTACCTCAGTAAGGACGGCCTGGTAGACTTACTGACAGCTGTGGAGACGGTCTGATTTACACATGGATCAGAACTTTATGTAACTGTGGTTCACTGAATGGTGATTGAATGTGTCTAATGTGTATTTTAAGCTGGACTAATGTTTAGCTTCAATAAAGGTTTGGGGTGGGTGAAGGATGATAACTGTCATGTCAGAATAAAAGAAAAACATGGTTCTATTCTATACAAACATGGTTCTATTCTTTTTTCTTCCGTTTGACAGTAAATCCTGAGAAGTTATGAACACAGTTACCCAGCAAGAGTACAGACGAGCCTGGCCTGCTGCATGTTAAAACTGCCGAACAGAGTTAAGAAGATAGGTTAAATGAAGAGTTAAAGACAGAACAGTGGATGAATGAACGTTTATGGTGTGTGAATAGACTCTAATATTCCTCACCCTCCACTTTCGGCGCAACACCGGAACTATCGGAAAGAAATTATAGCGCAGCTCGGACATATTAGGATGTAACACCAGTTCACCCACATGTAAACAACTGCGTGTTGGAAAGTCTGGTGCGGATTTAGACAGTTTAAACTGCCACCTGGATACTGAGGGGGGCTAGTATCAATGTTAACTTGATCTTACATTATATTAACACTATATTATATTAAATCGGGCAGCTGTTAACGTTAGAAAGCTGTTGTTCTATCAGCATGGCTTCACTACAGGGAGATGATAGTGATGATGGCATGGATGACTTCATGGACAAATTCAAAAAGGAAAAATATAAAAATGGATTTAACGAAAGTACTTGGGAAGAGGTAAGAGGATTTGATCACTTGGCATGTGTACTTATATACAGCTTGTGTGGGGTTTTACTTCTACCAGCAACTTAGCAAAGCTGTGGATCCTTCCAGAATAAAGCATTAAACGGAGTAAATTCACCATCAACAGACAGGGTTTTAGCGACACGGCCTGTAAATTGCTTCAACACTGAGTCATCTGGAGGGTTATATTACCAGGGTGTGTGTCATTACTTCTGGATCAGTCTCCATGACAGACTCCTCCTACTCTGCAGGAGTTTGACAGAGTGCCGATGTTCATGAAGAGCGTCCCTGACGTCATAGACTCCAGCACACACCCTGAACTGGCCTGCATCCAGTCCATCATCCATGATGAGGACAGATCTCCCCAAGGTAACCACAGCTGTCCAGGGGGAGCGCTGTCTTCCAGACAGAACATGCTGACTGACTGTCCTCCTCTCCCTTAGAACAAGCAGAGAGTCTGAAAGATGAGGGGAATGCCTATTTCAAAGAGAAGAACTACAAAAGAGCCATCTTTGCTTACACAGAAGGACTGAAAAAGAACTGCAGCGACGCGAACCTGAATGCCATCTTACACACAAACCGAGCAGCTGCCCACTTTTA
The DNA here is from genome assembly GCA_030340665.1 of Neosalanx taihuensis. Taxonomy (NCBI): domain Eukaryota; kingdom Metazoa; phylum Chordata; class Actinopteri; order Osmeriformes; family Salangidae; genus Neosalanx; species Neosalanx taihuensis. The sequence continues at coordinate 5,485,608 of CM059308.1, forward strand.
TCTGGGTAAAGATCTGTACAGTGTCCATGTAAATGTGTAAACAAATAAATAAATACTCAAATCTATACTCATCTAAATCTATAGTCATATACATCTACAATCATATACATCTCTATACTCACATCCAAAATATAAATCTATACTCATATATGATCTATGCTCTCATACATAGATACTCAATTCTATACTCATACACATCTATACTCATATACATCAATACTCAAATCTGTACTCATGTACATCTATACTCATATACCTCTATACTCATTGACCTCTATACTCATAAAGATCTATACCCAGGTAGCTCTATGACACCTCCTCTTCCCTCGTTCCACAGGTAACATGCGTTCTGCATTGACTGACGCAGCAGCTGCCAGGAGGCTGAAACCAGACCACCTCAAGGCTCTAATACGAGGTTTGAACACCAGCGACCGCATCGTCTTACCACAGTTCACCCACAGCAGGTTCAGCTTGTCAGTGAAGTGCAGCTGCAGCAGAGCTCTGTGTCTCTGTGTCTCTGTGTGTCTCCACAGGTGCTCAGCTCTGTCTGTGTGTCTCCACAGGTGCTCAGCTCTGTCTGTGTGTCTCCACAGGTGCTCAGTGCTTCATGGAGCTGAAGCGCTACACAGACGCTCTTCATTGGTCTGAAGACGGACTCAAGCTGCAGCCTGCAGACAAGAAGCTGCAGGAACTAAGAGCTGCAGCCGACAAACAGAAAGTAAGACGCACCAAGCTAGACCATGTGCCCCCCCCCCGTCCTTAACCCTAACCCTGGGTGAAAGGAAGAAGTTTTTGGAGAAGGAATAACAGTTTTTTTTATGGTTAAGAGAGTGTTGGAGAGAGACTTGAGGAAGGCGAAGGTGAAGGAGAGGAAGGAACGTGATTTAAGAGAGACCCTGCTGGCTGCCATTAAGGTGAGAGAGCGTCTACAAATGTAGAGCGCCTGTCCCAGGTATCCTGTGGTGAGGCAGCATGGCAGCAGTAACACCTGTCTGACCTGTACAGGAACGAGGCATCAAGCTCCTGAAAGCACCGCGGGCGTCCAAGCACAGCTCCGACAGCGAGGAGGAGGGTTCAGCAGGCAGGGCAGGGCTGGATCTGGATGGGCTGGGCTCTCAGGAGGCCACAGGGGTGTGTGTGTCTCTGGATGAGCAGGGGAGTCTACAGTGGCCTGTGCTCTTCCTCTACCCTGAACACCAGCAGACAGACTTCATATCTTCCTTCAGAGAGTCCTCAAGGTTTCATCTGATTATGTTTCATTTTCGTCCACCGTCGAACCTTGTGAGATTTTAAAAGGTTTTTTTGTAGTTTTTTTTTACACGTCAGTTAACAACGAACTTTGTTTGCTTTCTCACGGTTTAGCTTTGCAGATCATCTGACTGTTATGTTTGGTGAAGAATTACCTCCCTGGGATGTAGATCGAAAGTATCTTCCTCCAAATCTACAGGTTAGTACTTAGTACTACAGGTTAGACTCTGCAACTGTTTCTGAAAAGGAACCGATCAACAAGCACATGGATGATTGTGTTTTACTCTTTACCAACTGCCAGACAGTTTCTGAGTCTGGTCAATTCTTTTTTTCCAGTGGGTTTTAACTGTACTTACATATTTTTCTCCCAGCTGTTCTTTGAAGATTATGAGAAAGAGTCTCTGTACCAAGTGAACCCAGAACAATGTCTCCTGGAAGTCCTACAGCATAAAAGGTAACTAGAGAGGAAGTTACATCAAGATTCTCCAAGACATCTGAAGTGACTTGTTGGATGTATTTTATCTAACCTTTCTGAAACTCTTTCACCAGGTACTTTGTGAAAGCAGGAAGTCCCAGTTTCATTGTGTTGGTAAAAGGATCCTCGTTCTTGAAGCAGTTTTTATCTGGAAAGAAATTGCATCGATTGTGAAGAGGATTTCCTTGGTTGTTATCATGACATCGATGACTGATATCGGTCCCCTTAAAATTAAGTTGTCTCTCATATCCTGTGTGAATCTGCATTTGATGATACCTAAGAATATGAATAAATTCAAACACACTTGAATTTAAATCTCTGCGTTTATTTTTTTCCCTAACATTTTTCATTTTATTGATAATGACGCAACTTGAAAAAATGAAATCACAACAAAAAACAAAAACACAGTTTAAATACATCAAAATGAAGCTTTTCCGTTGTCAAAGGGTAAAGTGAGAATCAATTACAAGTGGCCACAAGCGACAAAATGACGTTCATAATGTAACCAGCTATGCGATGTTGTGTGATAAAATACCCTTTTCTTACGATTTCTAAAGCCTTGCATTTCAAGTAAAGATCCGGCCATAAACCATGATCATTCCTGAATATAAGAACTAACACATCATCGGTGATGAACATTGAATCATAGGTAGTGTTTAATATGTCGTTACGCCTTCATGGAAGGTGGGAGAGAGCTACTCCAAAATGCAGAAGCAAGCGAACAGCATGCAGGCCCAGGTAAGGCAGGTAACAAGTAAGGCAGGTTACAGGTAAGGCAGGTAACAGGTAAGGCAGGTAACAGGTAAGGCAGGAAACAGGTAAGGCAGGAAACAGGTAAGGCAGGTAACAGGTAAGGCAGGTTACAGGTAAGGCAGGTAACAGGTAAGGCAGGAAACAGGTAAGGCAGGAAACAGGTAAGGCAGGTAACAGGTAAGGCAGGTTACAGGTAAGGCAGGTTACAGGTAAGGCAGGTAACAGGTAAGGCAGGTTACAGGTAAGGCAGGTAACAGGTAAGGCAGGTAACAGGTAAGGCAGGTAACAGGTAAGGCAGGTAACAGGTAAGGCAGGTTACAGGTAAGGCAGGTAACAGGTAAGGCAGGAAACAGGTAAGGCAGGTTACAGGTAAGGCAGGTTACAGGTAAGGCAGGTAACAAGTAAGGCAGGTTACAGGTAAGGCAGGTAACAAGTAAGGCAGGTTACAGGTAAGGCAGGTTACAGGTAAGGCAGGTAACAAGTAAGGCAGGTTACAGGTAAGGCAGGTAACAGGTAAGGCAGGTAACAGGTAAGGCAGGTTACAGGTAACAGGTTTTAACGGGGTGGTTAATGCGGCTCAACTGGTAACAGACACTGGACAGCGCGGGGGGGGGGGGGGACATTCAACCGCACTGTTTATTTATATGGCTTGGGAATACTTTAAAGTCCTATCATTTACCGCATCTAAAAACGTAAAGTTGAGCTTGACCTCGTTTTTAGGCAGTAAAACGATAACGTATCATCATTCATTACTATTAAGTCTATAACCAATAGACAAACTGCGAGTTTGAGATGTTACCACGTAGTTTCCATCTATTGTACGATCCGCAGTGTGTCACTAGAACATCTAGGCTATTCGCAGTCAACAAGCGTGTTTAAAATGCAGTTTTTTTATTACCTACAGCAGCCCAGGCATTATTAGTGATCTATTATAAAGTGCAGACCATGCAGCTTCATTCATGTGCATCTGTGTAACAAATCCAAATTTACAAGCCTACAAGCAGCCATCCCACATCCACAGGTCTTTCTGAATACATGTGTGACAGATTAGGAATCCAGATTGTCTTTAGTAACCTGTAACATGGATCATATTTTTGCTGTAATTTGCCGATTGTTTTGCTGTGAGACAAAAGTCACAAATTACTCTATTGCTGTCAACCCCTAGGAGACTTGAGGTCAGAGGTCACCTCCATGGCGCTGGAGCCAGCGAGCCGCTATGCTAAGATAATAATGCGAGGATGCAAGGCGGAGAGTAGGCTAGTCATCCGGTAGCCGTGCAGCAACGGCAAAGTTGGTCCAGTTTCGGGGTCCGCAGCCCCTGTTATCACGACAAAACCCTGTCAGGTGTCGGGGATCATTCTGGAACAAAAACAACAACAGGAAACTGGAGGGGGGGGGGGTGGTGGGACCAAAATATTCCATAGGCTCTAATAAAGGCTCACTTAACTCACACTTATTATTTATTTATGTTTTGTATTCTGTACAATTTATTTTGTATCGTTTTCTATTGTATCTTCTTTATTTTATATTTCATTTAATATTTTACCATGTCACTCTGAGGGCTGTATTGTACCCTGCTGCTGTTGTAGGCTACCATTTCCCCCCCGAGGGGGGGCAAATAAAGGATTTTCTGATCTTATATTCCTCAGATAAATCAGTCATTGCATCTCTAAATCGTTATGTGATTTAACATGTCTGGTCCTGGTGATGTTGGTGTGATGTTGGGGTGATGTTGGAGTGATGTTGGGGTGATGTTGGGGTGATGTTGGGGTGATGTTGGGGTGATGTTGGTGTGATGTTGGTGTGATGTTGGGGTGATGTTGGAGTGATGTTGGGGTGATGTTGGGGTGATGTTGGGGTGATGTTGGTGTGATGTTGGGGTGATGTTGGTGTGATGTTGGTGTGATGTTGGTGTGATGTTGGGGTGATGTTGGGGTGATGTTGGTGTGATGTTGGGGTGATGTTGGGGTGATGTTGGGGTGATGTTGGGGTGATGTTGGGGTGATGTTGGGTGATGTTGGTGTGATGTTGGGGTGATGTTGGGTGATGTTGGGGTGATGTTGGGTGATGTTGGGGTGATGTTGGGTGATGTTGGGGTGATGTTGGGGTGATGTTGGGGTGATGTTGGGGTGATGTTGGGGTGATGTTGGGGTGATGTTGGGGTGATGTTGGGGTGATGTTGGGGTGATGTTGGGTGATGTTGGGGTGATGTTGGGTGATGTTGGGGTGATGTTGGGGTGATGTTGGGTGATGTTGGAGTGATGTTGGGTGATGTTGGGGTGATGTTGGGGTGATGTTTGGTGTGATGTTGGGGTGATGTTGGGGTGATGTTGGAGTGATGTTGGGGTGATGTTGGGGTGATGTTGGGGTGATGTTGGGGTGATGTTGGTGTGATGTTGGGGTGATGTTGGTGTGATGTTGGTGTGATGTTGGGGTGATGTTGGGGTGATGTTGGGGTGATGTTGGGGTGATGTTGGGGTGATGTTGGTGTGATGTTGGTGTGATGTTGGGGTGATGTTGGTGTGATGTTGGGGTGATGTTGGGGTGATGTTGGGGTGATGTTGGGGTGATGTTGGTGTGATGTTGGTGTGATGTTGGGGTGATGTTGGGGTGATGTTGGTGTGATGTTGGGGTGATGTTGGGGTGATGTTGGGGTGATGTTGGGGTGATGTTGGGGTGATGTTGGGGTGATGTTGGGGGGATGTTGGGGTGATGTTGGGGTGATGTTGGGGTGATGTTGGTGTGATGTTGGGGTGATGTTGGTGTGATGTTGGGGTGATGTTGGTGTGATGTTGGTGTGATGTTGGTGTGATGTTGGGGTGATGTTGGGTTGATGTTGGGGTGATGTTGGGGTGATGTTGGGGTGATGTTGGGGTGATATTGGTGTGATGTTGGGGTGATGTTGGTGTGATGTTGGTGTGATGTTGGGGTGATGTTGGGGTGATGTTGGGGTGATGTTGGTGTGATGTTGGGGTGATGTTGGAGTGATGTTGGGGTGATGTT
>CM059308.1:5496086-5553586 GCA_030340665.1 Neosalanx taihuensis
GCTGTGTGTGTGTGTGTTCTGTCATTCCTCCTCTTACTCACCCTCCTAAGACTTCGTCTCTGTTGATGCTGTAGAAGGTGGCTATCTGGTGAGGCTTAGGTATCACAATACGGTGTTCAAAAGGAGCAGATGGTGGAGGGCTGGAGTCTGATGGAGAGAGGAGGGGAGAGAGAGAGGGAAAAGGGGGAGGGAGAGAGAGGGGGAGAGAGAGGGAGGAGAGAGGAGGAAGAGAGAGAGAGAAGGGGAAAAGAGAGAGGAGCTGAATGATTGAATGAGTGAATAATTCCATGACACCGTCTCCATGTCCCATTAGCCAGCTGTGGTATGCTGGTGACGGCCCTGCATAGTGTTATATCGGATCTGGGGAACGACTTTCTTCAACGCTAAAGTCCTTGACTGAAAGAGCAACCCTGCTGTGTCTGCCTGTCTTTCAGCATGCAAGCACAGCCAGGCTCATGAAGACATGGAGGCCACACCATCATATGAAAGGGCCTGATCCTCCAGCTCTTACCGATCATGTACACTTTCACTCCTGCCTCCCCCCCCTCCTCCTCCTCCACCTCCTCCGACTGCAGGGAGGGTGTTTGGACAGTGTTCAGCTCCTCAGGAGCTCGTCCTGCCTTCTCCTCCTTCTCCTCCTCCTTCTTCTCTTCCTCTTCCTTCTTCTCCTCCTTCTCCTCCTCCTTCTCCTCCACCCGGCTCTTCTTGAGATCTTCCCTCAGCAGTTCCTCCTCTGTTACTCGTCGCTTACTGCTGCTCGCCACCTCAGAGCTAAACGCCGTCAAACCAAAGAAACAACGCTGAACAAAACTAAGAGTGTCCTTGTGGTTGGAACAGTGAGGATGTGTAACAGACTGTCCAGAGGTGTGTGTGTGTGTGTGTGTGTGTGTGTGTGTGTGTGTGTGTGTGTGTGTGTGTGTGTGAGAGACAGGGAGTTACCTCTCCAGACACAGCAGACTCATCTCCGTGTGCGTGGAAATGTTGACAGCAGGCCTCAGCACCTGCTGTTCTGATGTCATGGTCTCCCCCACCTCTCCTTCCCTCCTCTTCACCTCCTCCACCTCTCCTTCCCTCCTCTTCACCTCCTCCACCTCTCCTTCCCTCCTCTTCACCTCCTCCACCTCTCCTTCCCTCCTCTTCACCTCCTCCACCTCTTCTCTCCTCTTCACCTCTCCTTCTCTCCTCTTCACCTCCTCCACCTCTTCTTCCCTCCTCTTCACCTCCTCCACCTCTCCTTCTCTCCTCTTCACCTCCTCCACCTCTCCTTCTCTCCTCTTCACCTCCTCCACCTCTTCTTCCCTCCTCTTCACCTCCTCCACCTCTCCTTCTCTCCTCTTCACCTCTCCTTCCCTCCTCTTCACCTCCTCCACCTCTTCCTCCTTCACCTTCAGCTCTCCCTCTTTCTCCTCCTCCCTGAAAACGCCTCCATCCTCCTCCCGCTCCTCCTCCTCTCGCTCAGCTGGGCTGCTCCTCTCCTCCTCCCTCTCTGTTAAGGAAGGCACTTGGTCCTTCGGTTGGGTGACGGGGCCTTGCTCCTCAGCCAGGATCAGCTCCAGTAACTCCTCCCTTCCCCCACCTCCTCCATCAACTCCGACCTCCTCATCCTCCAGATCGCCATGGGAACGCTCTGAGTTCTCCCTGTTCAGTTTCTCCACCCGATCCTGTCTCACGGTCTCCCTGAGGGGGGCGGAGTCTGCAGGGGAACACACAGCCAATCATTGCCTACCAGCTTCCTATTGGTGAGGTGGAACAACCTGAAGTACTTCTTTGTTTGTTCCGGAGGTGGTTGAAGGTGTTCAGTAGAGAGGTGTGTCCTACCTGTTGAGTCGGGGGGCGTCCTCTTCTTCTGGGTCTTAAGGCCCTTAGCGTTAAGGTCTGACTTCTCTTTCCCATCCTTTCCTCTGAAGTCTTTTACCTAGGAGAGGGAAGGAGGGGGAACTTAGAGGAGCCACGTGAGGTGTGTTAGTCTAGAAAACACACCGCTTCAGAAGTGCTGCTGGACTATTCTAGTCTCTAGTTTTTTCAGCGTCTTAGGTTACGAGCGATGCGACGTAATAAATCAGAACTTATGAGTGTTTACCTAACTTTACCACCCTAGCACCTTAGCCTACTGCAGGACAGCACACCGCACAATATATCCTAGTGTGAGGACACACACACACACGTCTCTATGACCATAAACTTCACATACAAATGCTTGTTTAAGAACTACAAACCTAGGAAACATTAAGAACAATCCAAGAACGCCATTCAATAAGGTCATGACATCAGGCATCGCAGACACACATCATACAATTTAGGCTGACTGTGACCACAAACACAACTGTGACACATCATGACACAACAACACACAAAGAAATGTCCCTTATCCACAGAGTTATTAGTGGTTGACTTCATGTTTGGAAGGCAGAGCTTCTCCAGAGTCTTGTGCCTCTGTAGTGAGTGCTAGCTGAGTGTGTTAAGAGATTCTCCCCCAGACCAGCAGGCTCTACAGAACCCACTGAGGCAGAATCTGGATCAAACACTGACCATGTTCCTATTTACATTGATCAGACGCTCTTAACCAGAGCAACTTCCAGCAAGTACAGGGACATTTCCTCCCTGGGGAAAGTAGGGTGAAGTGCCTTACCCAAAGACACACCATAATTTTGCACAAACCAGCACAATTCTGATTAGTAGCCTGATTCCTGAACCCCCCCCCCCCCCACACACACACACACACACACACACACACACACTTACCTTCCTGGTAGCTTTACTGAGACGCCCTCTAGGCTTCTTAAACAGCCTCTCCACCAGCCTGGAGTTCTTTACCACATCCCCAAAAAAGCTAATAATGCCTCCACCAGCCTCTCCACCCCCTCCACCCTACACCCCTGCTGCTCTACACACTCCCTGGCCTCCAGCACCCCGCCCCGGCCTCCCTCTCTCAGCGAGGCCACCTCCCGCCCCACGCCCCCCAGATCCCGAGACAAGCCGTCCAGCCGCGTCAGAACCGTCTCCTGGAAGCCGAGCAGCTGCTCCATCTGGGAGCTGAGGGAGTCCAGGCGGGTCTCTAGGCAGCTCAGACCCCCATCAGGCCAGGAGGAGGAACCAGAGGAGGAGGAGGGGGGCGTATTGTCCAGTCCGGCCCCAGACAGCCTCTTCCCTCCTGGTTTCCCATGCAGAGGTCTGGGGTCGTACACCTTAGCCAGGGAGTTGACCAGACTGGAGTTCATGGTTCGTTTCTCCAGTCTACGGTGACTAAGCTGTCTGTTTAGAATCAACAATGACTGCTCCTTCCCTGTCTGCAGGTCTGCGTTTAGGAATATAGACGTTCTCCAAACAGGCAGGAACAGGAACAGGAAGATCTTCAGATCAGCTCGGTTAAGACCGGAGAATCAGCAGCTTCAACAGCAGAACAAACTGTGTGGATCCAGACCCTGCTGCCCACCCAGATCTCTCTCTCTCTCTCCCCCTCGCTCTCTCTCTCCCCCTCGCTCTCTCTCTCTCTCTGTCTCTCTCTCTGTCTGTCTCTCTCCCCCTCTCTCTCTGTCTCTCTCTCTCCCTCTCTCTCTCTCTGTCTCTCTCTCCCTCTCTCTCTCTCTCTCTCTCTCTCTCTCTCGCCAGAGGCACACATAACACTTTATAAGAATAGCAAGGGGATGTCCTTTGCTAAGACACCAAGACCCCATGGACGTCAGAAGCTGAGTGGCCACTGATGGGAGGGAGAAAGAGAGAGAGGGAGAGAGACAGAGGGAGAGAGGGAGGGAGAGAGAGGGAGGGAGAGAGACAGAGGGAGAGAGGGAGGGAGAGAGAGGGAGGGAGAGAGACAAAGAGAGAGGGATGGAGGGGGGGGAGGGAGGGAGGGAGAGAGAGAGAGAGAGAGAGAGAGAGAGAGAGGGAGAGAGGGAGGAACAGAGAGAGAGAGAGAGAGAGAGAGAGAGAGAGAGAGAGAGAGAGAGAGAGGGAGGAACAGAGAGAGAAAGAGAGAGAGAGGGATGGGGGAGGGAGGGCCGGCCGCGGGACATGTGAGCCCCTCCTTAAGCCATCAGGACAGGGGTCAGAATCCAGAGAATTTGCATTTGAAACCTGATCTGATCCCCAAGAACAAAACGCCCAAAGTGGAGGACAGCTAACTCAACGACATGTCTGAAAACAAGACACATCCTGGAAGGCCAGCCTCTAAAAAGAACAGCCTCTGAAAAGAACAGCCTCTGAAAAGAACAGCCTCAGAAAAAAACAGCCTCTGAAAAGAACAGCCTCTAGAAAAGAACAGCCTCAGAAAAAAACAGCCTCTAGAAAAGAACAGCCTCTGAAAAGAACAGCCTCTAGAAAAGAACAGCCTCTAAAAAGAACAGCCTCTGAAAGGAACAGCCTCTGAAAAGAACAGCATCTAAAAAGAAGAGCCTCTGAAAAGAAGAGCCTCTGAAAAGAACAGCCTCTGAAAAGAACAGCCTCAGAAAAAAACAGCCTCTGAAAAGAACAGCCTCTAGAAAAGAACAGCCTCTAGAAAAGAACAGCCTCTGAAAAGAACAGCCTCTAGAAAAGAACAGCCTCTAGAAAAGAACAGCCTCTAGAAAAGAACAGCCTCTAGAAAAGAACAGCCTCTGAAAGAACAGCCTCTGAAAAGAACAGCCTCTAGAAAAGAACAGCCTCTAAAAAGAACAGCCTCTGAAAAGAACAGCCTCTAGAAAAGAACAGCCTCTGAACAGAACAGCCTCTGAAAAGAACAGCCTCTAGAAAAGAACAGCCTCTAGAAAGAACAGCCTCTAGAAAAGAACAGCCTCTAGAAAAGAACAGCCTCTGAAAAGAACAACCTTGTCACATAGTTCCGGTGTGTTGAAGAGTGGTCACAGGTGTGAACACACACACACACATCCACAGTGTGAACACACACACACAGTGTGAACACACACACACAGTGTGAACACACAGTGTGAACACACACACACAGTGTGAACACACAGTGTGAACACACACACACACAGTCACTAAGACTTTATTAACCCCTCTGGACCTCGGCTACACAAGCTGTGCATTGTGGGTATTTCTGAACCTCCCCCTTTCTGAACCCTAACGGTTCCCTTGTTCGACATGTTTTCCCAGAGTGGATCCGTACAGTCGGGTAAAACTGATGTTTGAGGAGGAAAGAGCAGAAACTAAAAACTACAAATGAATCTGTAAACTCCAGGATTTAACAACATGCCAAACCAGAAGGATGAATGTCTGAGGTCAAAGGTTACCGACAGCTCCCAGTATAGGACAGCTATCTGGGGTCAAAGGACACACAGTAACACTGAACAACTGGGCCAGTACAAAAGGGATCCAAACAGGAAACAGGAACTAACAGTGGCTTGGATGAACAGGAAGGTGACAGGAAGGTGACTGTGTGAAGGCTGTGCTTACTGCTGCGCTGCATCCTGCTCTCTGAGGCTGAATACTCACTCAGCAATAAGTGGAGCAGGACAGGTGAGGTGAGGACAGGTGAGGACAGGTGAGGTGAGGACAGGTGAGGACAGGTGAGGACAGGTGAGGACAGGTGAGGTGAGGACAGGTGAGGACAGGTGAGGACAGGTGAGGTGAGGACAGGTGAGGTGAGGACAGGTGAGGACAGGTGAGGTGAGGACAGGTGAGGACAGGTGAGGTGAGGACAGGTGAGGACAGGTGAGGTGAGGACAGGTGAGGACAGGTGAGGTGAGGACAGGTGAGGACAGGTGAGGGTGAGGACAGGTGAGGTGAGGACAGGTGAGGACAGGTGAGGTGAGGACAGGTGAGGACAGGTGAGGTGAGGACAGGTGAGGACAGGTGAGGTGAGGACAGGTGAGGTGAGGACAGGTGAGGACAGGTGAGGTGAGGACAGGTGAGGTGAGGACAGGTGAGAACAGGTGAGGACAGGTGAGGACAGGTGAGGACAGGTGAGGACAGGTGAGGTGAGGACAGGTGAGGTGAGGACAGGTGAGAACAGGTGAGGTGAGGACAGGTGAGGTGAGGACAGGTGAGAACAGGTGAGGTGAGGACAGGTGAGGACAGGTGAGGTGAGGACAGGTGAGGTGAGGACAGGTGAGGACAGGTGAGGTGAGGACAGGTGAGGACAGGTGAAGTGAGGACAGGTGAGGTGAGGACAGGTGAGGACAGGTGAGGACAGGTGAGATGAGGACAGGTGAGGTGAGGACAGGTGAGGTGAGGACAGGTGAGGACAGGTGAGGACAGGTGAGATGAGGACAGGTGAGGTGAGGACAGGTGAGGTGAGGACAGGTGAGGACAGGTGAGGACAGGTGAGGTGAGGACAGGTGAGGACAGGTGAGGTGAGGACAGGTGAGGTGAGGACAGGTGAGGTGAGGACAGGTGAGGACAGGTGAGGTGAGGACAGGTGAGGTGAGGACAGGTGAGGTGAGGACAGGTGAGGACAGGTGAGGACAGGTGAGGTGAGGACAGGTGAGGTGAGGGACAGGTGAGGACAGGTGAGGACAGGTGAGGTGAGGTGAGGTCAAATTCATCAACTCCCAACTTCTGTGGGTCAGACACCTGTTCTACCTTAACCTGCCACTAGAGGTCAGGAGTTTCAGCTCTGTAGTGTTTCTGACGGTATCTGTGTAAGTGTTGACAACTCATAAACTTGGCCTGCAGTCACATAACACATTTAACTACCCTGCTGTGAAAGTGTGTCACTCAAAAGTTCAGTTGCTCAACCTAATATCTTGTCTATCTCTCTCTCTCTCTCTCTCTCTACCTCTCTCTCTCTCCCTCCCCCCCTCTCTCTCTCTCTCTCTCTCTCTACCTCTCTCTCTCTCCCTCCCCCCCCCCTCTCTCTCTCTCCCCCCATCTCTCTCTCTCTCTCTCTCCCTCCCCCCCCTCTCTCTCTCCCTCCCCTCTCTCTCTCTCCCTCCCCCTCTCTCTCTCTCTCTCTCCCTCCCCCTCTCTCTCTCTCTCTCCCTCCCCCCTCTCTCTCTCTCTCCCTCCCCCTCTCTCTCTCTCTCTCTCTCCCTCCCCCTCTCACTCTCCCCCCCTCTCTCTCTCCCCTCCTCTCACTCTCCCCCCCTCCATCCCCCTTTCTTTCACTCTTCCCCATGCTCTCTCCCTCATGTCACTGTTTAGTCTTCTCCCCCCCCACCAGTGGACCTGTAGAAAAGCAAGAAACAATAATGTATTTTGACTAAATGTAAATGTAAGCAACGTGTTCGTTTGCGAATAAGATAAAGCTACTAAAAGGAAGGTTGATGGTGCTGAAGAGGAAATGAGAAAAGGTTTCAGCTGTAGTCATCTGGACAGTGTTTTCAAAATCTCCACAACCATCCAGACATCATTCTCAATCGGAGGAAACAGTCTGAGAACTCGTTGTTGTTGTTGTTTTGATGACTAAACCATTTCCTTAATGATGGATCCATCCAAACGCACTACCATGAATCAGCAGCTGTGTGTTTAGTTGTTGTTTAGTTGTTGTTGTTTAGTTGTTGTTGTTTAGTTGTTGTTTTGCTGACTAAACCCTTTCTGGATCCATGCTAACAGGCTTCCTGGAAGCAGCTGACCTGCCCTCCACCCTGTCATTCTGGGCAGTGAGACCTGGAGCATCCAGGGGGTGACCTCCAGGGGCGTGACCTTCCCCCTGCTGTGAGAGGGGCGGTGACCCCCCTGCTCTTTAACAAGCTTATTCTGGGGGAATCCCGTAAGAAAGGTCAGGGGTCGTACCAGGACGAGGAGGGGTGTGTGTGTGTGTGTGTGTAACAGGTGTTTTCTGCATGCTTGGTGTGGTCTGTTAGATTCAGCAGTCCTGTCTGTCTGTCTCTCTCTAATCCCATGCGAGTGACTGACTGGAGGAGCTCCATACATTTTAGATCCCGGTGTAGAAGAGGGTCTAATTTGGACTGAAGCATTCTGTGATGTCACTGTTTAAAAACAGGACATTGTTGGTGTGTTTGAAGGGCATCCCCACTTTTCAGTTCATCCACATGAGCTCCCAGATCACAGAGAACAGCTGGAGCCGTCAAAACACAGGGCACCCATGCAAGACCGGCCCCCGGCCCCCGGCCCCCAGCCCCCAGCCCCCAGACCCAGCCTCCAGCCCAGCCCCCTAGCTCCAGGAATCAGGTATCACTTCATCTATTTATACTGGGAGTGAACACAGGGCTGGAGATATGGAACACCATCCAATGCTCATTAATGGGATCATGCTAATTGCAGAGCCTGACAGGATGTTAGAATTAGTCTTTTCAAACCTTAACCATGTTGTGATTATCAACCCCTCTCAGCCAGTTATCAACCCCTCTCAGCCAGTTATCAACCCCTCTCAGCCAGTTATCAACCCCTCTCAGCCAGTTATCAACCCCTCTCAGCCAGTTATCAACCCCTCTCAGCCAGTTCATCCCCACTCTTGGACAGTTCATCCCCACTCTCGGCCAGTTCATCCCCACTCTTGGCCAGTTCATCCCCACTCTTGGCCAGTTCATCCCCAATCTTGGCCAGTTCATCCCCACTCTCGGCCAGTTCATCCCCACTCTTGGCCAGTTCATCCCCACTCGGCCAGTTCATCCCCACTCTTGGCCAGTTCATCCCCACTCTTGGCCAGTTCATCCCCACTCTTGGCCAGTTCATCCCCACTCTTGGCCAGTTCATCCCCACTCTTGGCCAGTTCATCCCCACTCTTGGCCAGTTCATCCCCACTCTTGGCCAGTTCATCCCCACTCTTGGCCAGTTCATCCCCACTCTCGGCCAGTTCATCCCCACTCTTGGCCAGTTCTCCCCCCTCTGGGTCATCCATCACACTCCTTCTCCCCGTAACATGGCAACACCTCATGTTGGAAGGCTTGTTTCTGACTGGCTGCTTGCATGTTTGGTAGCTGAGGACTGACACAGCTGTAGGTCTCTAAATAAACCTCTGACTCAGTAAGGACGACGATGTCAACAAACTGGTGATCACCAGGCCTGAGTAGATCACTAGATCACTGGGCTAGAGTAGATCACTAGATCACCAGGCCTGAGTAGATCACTAGATCACTGGGCTAGAGTAGATCACTAGATCACCAGGCCTGAGTAGATCACTAGATCACTGGGCTAGAGTAGATCACTAGATCACTGGGCTAGAGTAGATCACTAAATCACCAGGCCAGAGCAGATCACTAGATCACCAGGCCAGAGCAGATCACTAGATCACCAGGCCAGAGCAGATCACTAGATCACCAGGCCAGAGCAGATCACTAGATCACAGAATGATAGTACAGGATTAGTACAGGATTTTCCTGATGTCTCTTCTCCTCCACACCCATCATAGTGTCACCTTGGCCAGCTTTAAAAGCCCTCCTCCCCCCTCCTCAAAGCTCTCCCCATCCTCCTCCTCCCCCCTCACCCTCCTCCTTCCTCCTCCTCCCCCTCCTCACAGCCCTCCCCCCTCCTCCCACCCATGGCTTTGATCGTTGCTAAAGCTGAGTTCAGTTTCTCTGATCAGAGTCATCACCTGCCATCACTCCCCAGGCCTAGCTAATGCTGAAAGCTCTGTGTAAGGGGTGTACAGTTACAGCACCCAAAGTGTAGCAGAACCCACTGCCAAATACACGTTACATGCAAGCGTAAACACGTGCACGCACACACACACACGCGTGTGCGCTTGGACACACCAAACACACAGAGAAACTAACTTGAGATGCGTGTTGAAGGAAGCACTGAATCGATTTACTGCATGAATCTGCTAAAAGTGTCTTCTAAAAGGATTGCACTGATCGCAAACTCACATCCACACACACACACACACACACACATCCACACATCAAATGCAAAGACATTCCCTTGCACACTTGTAAGCCATCCTTTACCCCTGTCTGACAGATGAATGCTTCAGCTGAAGTGTGTAACTGAAGAACTACTTTTCCATTTGTCAAAAAACAAAGCAGGTTCCTTAATTTAGGACACAGCACATGTGTCCAACTGAAAAGAACCCAAATTAAACTGTAAACACATACACTGATATAGCAGTGCTAACAAATCCTATGAACCATAAATGTTGTTAAAATATGCAGCTAATCTGCTAACTAGGGAGGCTCTACAGTACGTCAACAGCATTTATTTATAAATGTATTAAGTAAATTAAAGGCGTACTTATTTTTTTTTAAAGATGCACTGTAGCACAGGAGACAAATCATTTAGATGTTGTGTTCAGCTAGATGTTGAACCACACTGGTATTGCTATCTTAAACTTAATCACTCTCACGTTAATTAGAGCAGAGACAGTATCACAATGACTGACACTATGTGAGTGATGCAGCTAACCCTATAGGGAGGGAGGTGGTGGCATTCAGACCCTTCTAAGATATGATCGCAATGTAACACCAAGAATAACACAACTATTAAATCAGCAATATATATATATATATATATATATATACACACACATACAATACTGAAGAGAGCTAAATAAGATCAAATGTAGACAACTGAAGAAGTTAATTAGGATTGAAGATTAATGTGAAAGAAACTAGCAAGTATCTAGAACACGTCTCACTTGACAAAGTAACAACTTAAAACGTTATTACTTCCCAATCTTCTAACACAACAGGGAAAAAACTGTGAACACAATGAAATACAAAACAAAAATATATAAAATAAAAAGTTTTAAACGATGTTCACGGCACCCTAAACAGCGTATGACTCACCCTGGATGTTTTGGTATGTTGGCGATTACTAACATCTTCTTTTCCTTCCCTCCCATATCCCTCATGGAGACAGTTACTCCTTCCTCCTCTCGTCTTCCCTCCTCTCTCCTTCCTCCGTTCCTGTGGCTCAGGTGTGGCTCAGGTGTGGTTCAGGTGCGGTTCAGGTGCGGTTCTCTGGCTGGACACAGAGGAAGTGGGCTTGCAGGTCAGTGGGACAGAGATATCTGGTGTGGGCTGGTCTCAGAGCAGAGTGGAGCTGGAGGCAGGACTGGAGGAGGGACAGAGAGAGAGGGGGAAGTCTAAAGGCTGGAGGGAGGAGGGGGCTGAAGGGGGGCTAGAGAGGGCTGGAGGGGGCTGGAGGGGGCTGGAGGGGGCTGGAGGGGGCTGGGGGGGGGCTGGAGGGGGGCTGGAGGAGGACTGGAGGAGGCTGGAGGGGGCTGGGGGGGGGGCTGGAGGGGGCTGGAGGGGGCTAGAGGGGGCTGGAGGGGGGCTGGCGGAGGCTGAAGGGGGGCTGGAAGGAGCTGGAGGGGGATAGAGGGGGGCTGGAGGAGGACTGGAGGGGGATAGAGGGGGCTGGAGGAGGCTGGAGGGGGCTGGAAGGACTGGAGGGGGGTAGAGGGGGCTGGAGGAGGCTGGAGGGGGCAGGAGGGGGCTGGGGGGGGCTGGAGGAGGCTGGAAGGAGCTGGAGGGGGATAGAGGGGGCTGGAGGAGGCTGGAGGGGGCTGGAGGGGGCTGGAAGGACTGGAGGGGGGTAGAGGGGGCTGGAGGAGGCTGGAGGGGGCTGGAGGAGGCTGGGGGGGGGGCTGGAGGGGGCTGGAGGGGGCTGGAGGGGGCTGGGGGGGGGCTGGAGGGGGCTGGAGGAGGCTGGAGGGGGCTGGAGGGGGCTGGAGGAGGCTGGAGGGGGCTGGAGGAGGCTGGAGGGGGCTGGAGGGGGCTGGGGGGGGGCTGGAGGAGGCTGGAGGGGGCTGGAGGGGGCTGGAGGGGGCTGGGGGGGGGGCTGGAGGAGGCTGGAGGATGCTGGAGGGGGCTGGAGGGGGCTGGAGGAGGCTGGAGGGGGCTGGGGGGGGCTGGGGGGGGCTTAGCCCTGATCCCAGGACTCTGATCCAAGGCCACAGATGGGAGAGGGGAGGAGATCTGTGGAACATGGAGAACAGAGTGTGTCTCAGCGAGGAGAGAGGAACCATGTCGTTAAGTTCTGGGAGGGGGGGGGGGTGGTCTGTCACAGGAACCCGGTGTTTAAGAGGTGTTTAAGATCGAGGGACTGTTTGTACACGGAGACTGGGAACGAGGTGTGATGTGTCCTGGGAGTCAGTATAGGGCTTTATACCATGAATCTGGATGAATACTCTATTCTGATTGGCTGCAAGGGTGTACATACGGTGATATACGGACACCGATCAAGTAGTTCCAGCAAAACTGTTCACTGTTCTAAATGAACGCTCTTTCTCCAGAGCAGCTGAATGACCTCACAAACTGCAGGGTTCCTCTCTTTAAATACCTTCCCCAACTTTAACTCCACTGGGGCGCTCTATTCTCCTCTCACATTCCTACTGGCACGCCCGTCTCATTGTTGAATTCTTTTTATCCAACCACCTGCCAGCCCTCACTCCTTCTCCCTCCATCCTTCTCCCTCCCTCCCTCCCTCCCTCCCTCCCTCCCTCCATCTCTCCCCCTCCTTCCCTCCCCTTTCTTCTCAAACTATATTTAGCTCCAACCCTAATCATCAGAACTAGTTTGTACCCCTCTATGTTGTGACTACAGCTCAAACAAGTACTTAAGCAATGTCTCACTATCGTCATCAGGGAGGGTTAAAGGAGAGGCAGGTAAGGTTCTTAGAGAAGTCAAGTTTTTTTCCATATTTCCTGAAATAAAAATAACAAAACAACACAAGAAATTGCTCTCACAGCCAATTCAAATAAACTGAGACCTTATGCAATGATTGGACAGCATTCAAATGGGATGCAGTGATTGGACAGATTACTTCCTTGTCCGGACACTTCCTGTTCTATGGTTGGGGGAATGACCTCTTCTGTAGAAGAAGCTTGTGAACATGGTTGTAATAAAAATAACAGAATTTATTGACACTTAGTTTTAGTTTTTAATCGCAGTAGAAGAAGCAGGTGGGAAAACAAAGTATTTTAAGTCTGATGTTTAAATTTGACACGGCAATGGTTTCCAGAAAGGGGGGGGGGGCGGGGGTGTTGATGTTGAACTGCAGTCTGAGATTGGGGACCTGCTACAGTAGGGTGAAGTGCCCTGCCCAAAGACACAACATAATTTGGCACAGCAGGGAATCAAACCTTCTGGCTAGCCTGATTCCCCACCTGCCTCCCCAGGTGAGGTCCTGGTCTTCTGCACCCCATCTGAGGAGAGGTCAGGTGACAGTTCCACACAGCATGCTGGGTAAGCTTACCTAGAAACTCACCCAGGAGTGGGGAAGATTCCTGCTTGATTCCCCTTAGAAGGTCACGGCCGCCTGGGTTTCCTGGGTCTGTGGTGCCAGCTGATCGTCACGGTGATCATCACGGTGATCGTCACGGTGATCGTCATGGTCACAGGTATAAATGGTCTCAGGCAGGTTTAATTACAATCTTGTGTCTTCTTTTGTGACCTGAAGAAACATTGATAGATATCAACAAATCTGAGACTTTAAAAGCCTAATTTAGATTTAGAATTTAATTTAGATTTAGCCTAATTTAGATAGTCAATACACACGTTAACGCTGTAGGAGATTTACTGCAGAGTTTGCAGTATGTAGTTTTATTTAAACCTTGCACTGAATTTTAATTGGCAACACTGTAAGTCTTTCATGGATTCAGAAATTGGAGCAACGATCTGAAGCTTGTCTCACGCCAAAAATACCCACGGTTTGACTGCTGAACTTCAACCTGAGCAATTTCAGCATGTGTATCAAACTGGTAACACTTGATAAAGTTTCATCTAAGCACTGCTTTGCCTTCTGCAGACTATTAAGGGAAGATTAGTGTTCCAACATTCATAGGAAGCTAATATCTGGTAACGTGTTATGATCTACTCACCTGAACCTTGTCACTCAGTCTGTATTTATTCCTGTGTTGCCTAGTAACTAAAGAGACAGACAGACAATGTGTCAGGTGAGGAGGATGTTTAGGACAGGTGAGGAGGATGTTTAGGACAGGTGAGGAGGATGTTTAGGACAGGTGAGGTGGATGTTTAGGACAGGTGAGGAGGATGTTTAGGACAGGTGAGGGGGATGTTTAGGACAGGTGAGGTGGATGTTTAGGACAGGTGAGGAGGATGTTTAGGACAGGTGAGGAGGATGTTTAGGACAGGTGAGGAGGATGTTTAGGACAGGTGAGGAGGATGTTTAGGACAGGTGAGGAGGATGTTTAGGACAGGTGAGGAGGATGTTTAGGACAGGTGAGGGGGATGTTTAGGACAGGTGAGGAGGATGTTTAGGACAGATGAGGTGGATGTTTAGGACAGGTGAGGAGGATGTTTAGGACAGGTGAGGAGGATGTTTAGGACAGGTGAGGAGGATGTTTAGGACAGGTGAGGAGGATGTTTAGGACAGGTGAGGAGGATGTTTAGGACAGGTGAGGGGGATATTTAGGACAGGTGAGGAGGATGTTTAGGACAGGTGAGGAGGATGTTTAGGACAGGTGAGGAGGATGTTTAGGACAGGTGAGGGGGATGTTTAGGACAGGTGAGGAGGATGTTTAGGACAGGTGAGGAGGATGTTTAGGACAGGTGAGGAGGACAGGGTACGCTGTAGTTGCAGTATAGCTTGTGTGCTCAGAACCATCCGGATCATCCAGTGATTTGTTCACACATGATGACCCCATGACCTTTTCCTGTTGATTTTTCCGCAGCAGAAGCGGCGTCTTACGTGCCACACGACCGTGTCAAGGACGTTCCCCTGGTCTGGATTCAGAGGATCCAGACCTCTGCTGTGTTTAGTCACAGCCAGAGACATTAAGTCCTTCCGCCCCCACAAGCCTCGTCCCCAGTGAGAGTCCAAGCCAGGAAAGAGACGATAAATTAGGTCAACGTCACGTCCAGCATGGTGGCTAAAGGACAATGATAAGCAAGGAAAACAAGCCTAAAGCTCCAGGCCTGCTCACGTTAAGATGACCTTTAGACACGCTTTGATCTCAGGGTCAATAAGAAAGACGAGGATCGTGTCAATGGCAGAGAGAGTGAGACACACAGAGAGAAAGAGAGAGAGAGAGAGAGAGAGAGAGAGGGGGAGAGAGACAGACAGAGAGAGAGGGGGAGAGAGAGAGGGGGGGGGGTGGGAGAGAGAGAGATCTGGGTGGGCAGCAGGGTCTGGATCCACACAGTTTGTTCTGCTGTTGAAGCTGCTGATTCTCCGGTCTTAACCGAGCTGATCTGAAGATCTTCCTGTTCCTGCCTGTTTGGAGAACGTCTATATTCCTAAACGCAGACCTGCAGACAGGGAAGGAGCAGTCATTGTTGATTCTAAACAGACAGCTTAGTCACCGTAGACTGGAGAAACGAACCATGAACTCCAGTCTGGTCAACTCCCTGGCTAAGGTGTACGACCCCAGACCTCTGCATGGGAAACCAGGAGGGAAGAGGCTGTCTGGGGCCGGACTGGACAATACACACAGAGAGACACAGAGAGGGTAAGGAAGAGACACAGAGAGACACAGAAAGATGGAGAGGGAGAGAGAGGCAGAGAGACAGAGAGAGTAAGAGGGAGAGAGAGGCAGAGAGACAGAGAGAGTAAGAGGGAGAGAGAGGCAGAGAGACAGAGAGAGTAAGAGGGAGAGAGAGAGACACACAGAAAGGGTGAGACAGAGACATCAGAAAGATTAATTTGAGATTAAACAAGGGTTGGTCTTTAAATGCAATCATCTGATTAATCTGTCATTGAACAGAAGTGTTGATTAGACAGTCCTTCTAGTGTTCAACACTAACAAACAGCCAGTTATCTGTGTGTGGGCGGTGAAGATGAAATACCAGCCCCACCCCCAACCCCCAACTCCCCCACCCACTGCCACACCTTTAGTTTTTGCAACGAGCATTTGCATTTAGTCATTTTGCAGTTTTACAGCAAGTACAGGGACATTCCCCCCTGAGACAAGTAGGGTGAAGTGCCTTGCCCCAAGGACACAACGTCATAGAGGCACAGCCGGGGAATCAAACCGGCAATATTCTGATTACCAGCCCGATTCCCCTATCTGCTCAGCCACCTGACTCCCCTCCCAGATTCCAGTCTGTAGACTGATGAGGTTTTCACCTGTCACCTCATTCAACAGGCGGAGCAAAGTGCAGGGTATTTACAGGTGTGGTGTTTGCACAAGGTTTGCCTATCTGTGGCTGTATTCATCACACATGAGTGTAGTCAGGGTCGTCCCACCCTCTGATATAACTCAGGGTGGAGTATCCAGCTAGGGCAGGACAGTATACAGTGTTGAATGAAGTGTATATATATAAAGTGTCCCTGAATGAATAGTCCTGTAGCTTGTCTTGTCTCCAGGTGTCAGGTCTTTCTTGGCTGTATCTCTGCTTGGTTTTAGTCTAGATCTCTGGTCTTTCTTGGCTGTCTGTATCTCTGCTTGGTGTCAGTCTGTTCTCTCCACCAGCTCACCGGCCAGTCATTTTCAAAAGCTAAACGAGTAAGTAAAATAACATTTATGATACACGACCAATCTGACTGATGTAGGACATTTCTTTGGAGAACACGTTATGTTTACGTAGCTTTGCTTTTGTTGTTTTTTCAAACTAATACGTCTTTTCTTACGTTTGATCTCAAATGTCCGCTTCATTTCCGGGTTTGAGCGGGGACGTGATGACTTTAGATCGGATCTTTTTCATTCCGATCAGAGAACATTTACATTACATTTATCCGTAGAATCGTGCATTAACAAGCACATTTAAAAGTCGGTTTTTTAAACTGTAGGATCTATATAATTTTCTATAACTTATCAAGTTTTTTTAAATTACAAGCAACCTCCTATAGGGCTTCACATCCACATCTGGCGGTGTTATTAAGCATTATTAACAGGTTTTCCTTAACAGTTTTGCTGTGATACTGTGGTTAAACCTTGTCCCGTGTTTCATAGGTAACACAGTCAGCATCCATGTCGCTTAGCAACTCAAACACCGCGTTCGCGCTCGAGCTTTTCCGCACCCTGCGCGCGGCAGACCCCGCGGGGGGGAACGTGTTCGTGTCTCCGCTGAGCATCAGTTCTGCTCTCGCTATGGTCTATCTGGGAGCCAAGGGCAACACTGCAGCACAGATGGAAAAGGTACAACACGCCCACACACACAAACACACACACACACCCACACACACAAACACACACACAGACACAGACACAGACACACCCACACACACAAACGCACACGCACACACCCACACATACACACCCACACATACACACCCACACAAACACACACAGACAAACCCACCCACACACACAAACACACACACACAGACACACCCACACACACACACACACACACACACACACACACACACACACACACACACACACCAGATAGTAGGGATTGCAACTTTTGAAGATGTGTTACTACCTGTACTTTAGACTCCATGACCACTCTGGAGGAACCAGCGATTGCCTTTACAATCCGTTACTATGGAGAGGATAATAAATAAATCTGTTACACAGTTGGCAGTATATTTTACTGCATGACTACAACATATTGGTGTCGCTTTCCTTTACATTATCATCATTAGCACAACATTATCATCATGACCTTATCAAATCAGCTTCCAGCTGCTTTAAACTGTCCTGTGGAACATCATCCGTCGCCATGACGCCAAGTTTACATTCCTGACATTCCTGAGCTCTGTAACTCTCCTCAGGTTCTGGCGTTCAGCTCCACCAAAGACGTTCACACACAGTTCCAGAGTCTCAACGCCGAGATCAACTCCCCGTCTGCCTCCTATGCCCTGAAGCTGGCGAACCGAGTCTACGGAGAACAGTCCAGCCACTTCCTCCCGGTCAGTTCCTGCTTCCTGGGCCAGGGAAACATCTAGAACAGGGGTGTCCAACCCTGGTCCTTGAGGGCCTACTGTCCAGACAGTTCTAGATGTTTCCCTGCTCCAGCACACCTGATTCTAATGAATGGGTCATCATGAGGCTTCCACAGAGCTTGATAATGACCCGTTCATTAGAATCAGGTGTGCTGGAGCAGGGAAACATCTAGAACCTTCAGGACAGTGTGGCCCCTCGAGGACCAGGACTAAACTGCTGTATACTAAGACTGTGCTTTGTCATATATTCAGACTGTGTGTGTTTGTCTATGCTTTGTTGTATACTAAGACTGTGTGTCTGTGCTGCAGGAATTTGTGGAATCCACTCAGAAGTTCTACCACGCTGACATGAAGGCAGTGGACTTCGTGGGGTCTTCAGAAGATTCCAGAATCCAGATCAACAGATGGGTGGAACAACAGACCGAGGGTGAGATGGAGCGGCTGTGATGAACACGAAGAAACCACTTTGATTAGTCAACCAGGTCTAAGAAAGGGGTGTCCAATCCTGGTGACCCTCGAGGGTCACTGCCCTGAAGGTTCTAGATGTTTCTCTGCTCCAGCACACCTGATTTTAATGACTGGGTTGTTCTATAAAGACCCATTCATTAGAATCAGGTGTGCTAGAGCAGGAAAACATCTAAAATTGTCAGGACAGCAGCCCTCGAAGACCCAAATTGCCCACCCCTGCTCCAGGATTAAGTTTGGGGGTCCACTAGGTTTTGTGTTTGTCTCTGTGTCTCTTCTAATGGCAGATTGTCTTGTTAACATAGATCTGCCTGACTGATTGATTTTAAATCCTCCTCACAGATAAAATCAAAGACCTTATCAAGCCAGGAATGGTGAACTCCATGACAAGGCTTGCTCTGGTTAACGCCATCTACTTCAAAGGGAACTGGCTCAACCGATTTGCCGAAAGCCAGACAAAAGTGATGGACTTTAAACTGAACCAGGTGTGAAAGACGATGCCATTGAATAAGACAAGGTTACGCTGAGTGTGGTTACAGTATACAGGTATACAGGTAGAAAAGGTGAGGGTGTACTTCCTCCAACATATGTCTGTGTGTGTATGTGTGTGTGTCTGTCTGTGTGTGTACCTCCAGAACGAGAGCAAACCTGTTCAGATGATGTATCTGATGAAGAAGTTGCCATTCAACTACATCTCAGAGTACAACCTCCAGATCCTGGAACTTCCTTACGTGGACGAGGAGATGAGCATGTTCGTCCTGCTGCCGGAAGAATCCACCGACGGCTCCGACCCACTGCTCAAAGTAAACAACAAATGTTATCTGTAGACCACAGGTGTTCCATGCTGGCCCTCAGGGGCCACACTGTCCCTGATGGTTTTAGATGTTTCCCTGTTCCAACACACCTGAATCAGATCATTCTTGCAAAATGACGTTGTATCCTTGATCAAGGCACTTCACCCTACTTGCCTCAGGGGGGAATGTCCCTGTACTTACTGTAATTCACTCTGGATGACTGAATAGTGTTGGCAATCTACTGGTGCTATGTGCATCTACTGCACGGTATTATATAACCGATTTGTTTGACTCCCTTGTGCCATAGTTGGAGAAGGAGATCACAGTGGAGAATCTGTCCGAATGGACCGACCGAAACAACATGGACACCTTCTCCGAGGTCATAGTTCACCTGCCAAAGTTCAAACTGGAACAGGAGTTTGTTCTGAACAAGGTCCTGTCTAAGATGGGCATGGAGGACGTGTTCAGCGACCAGGCAGACCTGTCAGGGATGAACGGCCAGGGGGGCCTCTTCCTGTCCACCGTGGCTCACAAGGCCTTCGTGGAGGTGAGCGAGGAGGGGACAGAGGCTGCAGCAGCTACTGCCGGCATGGTGGCCTTCTGCATGGTGAGGGAGGAACACTTCACAGCAGACCACCCCTTCCTCTTCTTCATCAGACACAACAAGAGCAAGTCTGTCGTGTTCCTCGGACGATTCTCCTCTCCACAGTAGAACGTTCGGTGTGCGGGGCAGCGGGGGGGCGGGGGGGGGGGGGGGGGGTGGGGGGGGGTGGGGGGGAGAACCAAATTCTCTTTGTCGAATAAAAGAGAGTAACTGAGTGTCTGTGTCTGGCATGTTGTATACAAAATCACACACCCACACACCCACACACCCACACACCCACACTGAACTTCCACTAGTCGAAGTGTTGCTTTACAACTAGGCTTTACCATGATTCAAAGTTCAGTCCCTGACTCACTTCTGCCCTCCTGTGGTGAAAAGATATTTCTACACTGACAGTTCTTCTCGATGGTTGGAGAGCACTGAGTTTAAAAGTGAATGCAGAGCTGTGGTTCTGGGACAAGCACACAGACCCTGGACTGTTCCACTACACAAGGATCTGCACTGCAGCTGTGCGTTCTACTGGCACAGTTCTTACAAAGACGGAGAACCCTACTTATTGGTGTAGGAACCAGGGGGAAGGGGGTGACGTATCCGCCCAAAAATGTGCCCCCTACAATTTTTTTTGCTTAAACCTTGAACATTTCTATACAACTTCAAATCAGAGAACACACTTAAAACATGTTCATTAAGCACTAGTTCATTAAGCACTAGTTCATTAAGCACTAGTTCATTAAGCACTAGTTCATTAAGCAATGCCATGGATTCATAATAAACAGTTGACCTAGCTAGTCTTAAAAATGTGTTTATTTTCATGTTTATAAAAATAATGTAACATTAAAATGAGCATTGAAAAAGTGTCAAAACACACTAAAGTAATTTAGATCTTCCTCTTGAACACAATCATTTAGAAGACCATAAAGATCAAAAGATCATATTAATTCTAGCCCAGAATTATTTTAATAAACTAGACTATGTTGTCCACCCATGTTGACTGACTTTAAAATTCATTCCATAATGATTTCACAGAACAGATTGACTTCAGAAGGAGATGATTAGCAGAGGTCTACAAGGTAAACAAACCTTTACAGGAAAATGCTGTTTGTTTTAGAGGTAAACAACCAAACCTGCACTAAGTAAAGATCAAAGGTTCAGAGTCACTCTCTCCTGTTTCTCGACCTTCAATGAACACATGAAAATACATGAGTGCCCATGAATCCTGTAGAATAAATGACACCCCGTCAAAATTAACACATTCATGTGTTTACTGGCATCAGCTGATACAGATGTGAATGTGTTGTGTCTTTCTTGCTATGTTTTCAGATTAAAATATATATATATATATAATTTATGCAGAAATTAACCGATAGAGTGTCCAGCCTGTGCCAGCCTGTGTGTGCCTGTGTACATCATGGTCCCTCCCACCTCCACCACAGCCATGACCACAGCCTTTATACAAAGCTGGAGTTCTGCAGATAACACTGCTCACTACTAGGCTGTGAGGGGCTGAATCCAAAAATGCACCTTTTAATCCACAGCGTCATCCTTGTGTCCTGGCTGTTCACTGTGTGTGCTCAGGATCAAGGTAAGAGCCAGGATTTCTCATGAATATATAACATTATTATGTATAACATTATCCTGTCTAACACTACTTGCCTCAGGGAGAATGTCCCTGTACTTACTGTAAGTTGCTTTGGATAAAAGCGTCTACTAAATGAATAAATGTAACACCATGTATAACATTAGATGCCGTTTCTTGTCTGAGTAAGTAAATGGACCAAAAACAATCTCGTACTGAGTTGCCAAAACAATATCTGCAAGTTTAAAGTTACATTTATGACATGCATGTCCAATAAACACTTTCAATCACATTGCATTTAAAACTGACATTATTTGTGCGTATATTCTATTGTCTTTTTCCAGTTTGTAAAAAAGAAGATTTTAAACCTGTAAACCCTGAGGGTTTCACAACCCAGGATTTGCTGCCTGAATATCCTCTGGGCACTGTGGTCAGAGTGTACTGTCAGACAGGATATGAGGGCTTATACAAAATGAGGTGTACCCAAGGTGGAGTGTGGACGTCTGGATACGAAGAGTGTAAACGTAAGTCTGTTCATGTCTAGACATCATGTGCACTCTGGTTTCCTCTGAAACCTTTTCTACAATGGAACACTCCTGGACAGCAATGCTGTCAGACTGGGGCCATCGAGGGCCAAGGTTGTGCAGGTTTTCATGTCAACCAAACACTACATCAGCTGATTTCAATAACAAGTTCATCTACTTAGTGAAATCTGCTGGTGTAGTTGTTTGGTTGAAGTTAAAACCTTTCACCCTCTTGGCCCTCGCTGGAACCAGTCTGACAACACTGGTCTACACCGACTCACTAACAATGACTTCATACACGCAAATATGATTAGAAGATTAGAATCATCATAAAACTATCCTAGTTGAAGTCTTGTTTGTTGTAAACCAGTTTGTAACATAGTCTATAGTGTAGTGTAGTCTAGGCTTGATTGCTCTTTAATTACCTATTGTATTGCTTAATTATGTATTATATAGCGTTAGATGAAACTTTATGTAATAAATGTGTTTTAAGGAAAGCAATGCGGACACCCTGGAGAGTCTCCCAATGCAGACTTCGCTCTGACAGACACCAGCGACGACTTCTCTTTTGGTTCAGAAGTCATCTACAGATGCCGACCTGGGTAAGGTTCAAAAACTCCATTACATCTTGATTATTTTCCACAGGCACCCTATTTTCTTAGATATTTGTCGAAAATATGTTTTTTAAAAATCTGAGGAAAAAAATCGATGCGTTTGGATAACTCTATCCAACTCTATCCTACTCAAGAACAAATATTTTCTTTACATCATAGGTTTACACAATAAGTGGAACAATATAAAATTCATTTTTTTATATACTGTACGCCTATTCTATCCTAATGTTACACGGTTATTCTCAAGACGATTTAATTCTTTAAAAAAAGGTTAGTTCAATGTAATTGCCTACTTTTTATTTTCATTTAAATCCTGTATAGGGTTTTAGTTTTCTCCATCCTGTCAAATTCTGTGTTCTGTGTTTGTGCAACTTCCAAGGTGAATTAAAACAAATTCTGATTCTGATGATCAATTTAACTTGAGTGATCGCACCAAATGTCACCCCCCTCTGCCACAGGCTCTGTCAGGCGTCCCGCCCCCCCTTCCTCCCCCCCTTTAATGCCATGCGTCATGTGACATGCGTCATGTGACATGTTTATTGTGTGTCTCCTCTATGGCTTCAGTTATGTGATGTTAAGCAGATCTCCGATCCGAAAGTGCATGAGCCAAGGATGGAGTAACGTCATTCCTGTCTGTGAGGGTGAGAACACACAGCAGAACCCTCTCTCTCTGTGAGGGTGAGAACACACAGCAGAACCCTCTCTGTCTGTGAGGGAACACACACAGCAGAACCCTCTCTGTCTGTGAGGGAACACACAGCAGAACCCTCTCTGTCTGTGAGGGAACACACAGCAGAACCCTCTCTCTCTGTGAGGGAACACACACAGCAGAACCCTCTCTCTCTGTGAGGGAACACACAGCAGAACCCTCTCTCTCTGTGAGGGAACACACACAGCAGAACCCTCTCTGTCTGTGAGGGAACACACACAGCAGAACCCTCTCTCTGTGAGGGAACACACAGCAGAACCCTCTCTCTGTGTGAGGGAACACACACAGCAGAACCCTCTCTCTGTGAGGGAACACACACAGCAGAACCCTCTCTGTCTGTGAGGGAACACACACAGCAGAACCCTCTCTCTCTGTGAGGGAACACACACAGCAGAACCTTCTTTCTCTGTGAGGGTGAGAACACACAGCAGAACCCTCTCTGTCTGTGAGGGAACACACACAGCAGAACCCTCTCTCTCTGTGAGGGAACACACAGCAGAACCCTCTCTGTCTGTGAGGGAACACACACAGCAGAACCCTCTCTCTCTGTGAGGGAACACACACAGCAGAACCCTCTCTGTCTGTGAGGGAACACACACAGCAGAACCCTCTCTCTCTGTGAGGGAACACACACAGCAGAACCCTCTCTGTCTGTGAGGGAACACACAGCAGAACCCTCTCTCTGTGAGGGAACACACACAGCAGAACCTTCTTTCTCTGTGAGGGTGAGAACACACAGCAGAACCCTCTCTGTCTGTGAGGGAACACACACAGCAGAACCCTCTCTCTCTGTGAGGGAACACACAGCAGAACCCTCTCTGTCTGTGAGGGAACACACACAGCAGAACCCTCTCTCTGTGAGGGAACACACACAGCAGAACCTTCTTTCTCTGTGAGGGTGAGAACACACAGCAGAACCCTCTCTGTCTGTGAGGGAACACACACAGCAGAACCCTCTCTCTCTGTGAGGGAACACACAGCAGAACCCTCTCTGTCTGTGAGGGAACACACACAGCAGAACCCTCTCTCTCTGTGAGGGAACACACACAGCAGAACCCTCTCTGTCTGTGAGGGAACACACAGCAGAACCCTCTCTCTGTGAGGGAA
The DNA here is from genome assembly GCA_030340665.1 of Neosalanx taihuensis. Lineage (NCBI taxonomy): Eukaryota > Metazoa > Chordata > Actinopteri > Osmeriformes > Salangidae > Neosalanx > Neosalanx taihuensis. The sequence goes on from CM059308.1 coordinate 5,520,111, forward strand.
CACACACAGCAGAACCTTCTTTCTCTGTGAGGGTGAGAACACACAGCAGAACCCTCTCTGTCTGTGAGGGAACACACACAGCAGAACCCTCTCTCTCTGTGAGGGAACACACAGCAGAACCCTCTCTGTCTGTGAGGGAACACACACAGCAGAACCCTCTCTCTGTGAGGGAACACACACAGCAGAACCTTCTTTCTCTGTGAGGGTGAGAACACACAGCAGAACCCTCTCTGTCTGTGAGGGAACACACACAGCAGAACCCTCTCTCTCTGTGAGGGAACACACAGCAGAACCCTCTCTGTCTGTGAGGGAACACACACAGCAGAACCCTCTCTCTCTGTGAGGGAACACACACAGCAGAACCCTCTCTGTCTGTGAGGGAACACACACAGCAGAACCCTCTCTCTCTGTGAGGGAACACACACAGCAGAACCCTCTCTGTCTGTGAGGGAACACACAGCAGAACCCTCTCTCTGTGAGGGAACACACACAGCAGAACCTTCTTTCTCTGTGAGGGTGAGAACACACAGCAGAACCCTCTCTGTCTGTGAGGGAACACACACAGCAGAACCCTCTCTCTCTGTGAGGGAACACACAGCAGAACCCTCTCTGTCTGTGAGGGAACACACACAGCAGAACCCTCTCTCTCTGTGAGGGAACACACACAGCAGAACCCTCTCTGTCTGTGAGGGAACACACACAGCAGAACCCTCTCTGTCTGTGAGGGAACACACACAGCAGAACCCTCTCTCTCTGTGAGGGAACACACACAGCAGAACCCTCTCTCTGTGAGGGAACACACACAGCAGAACCCTCTCTCTCTGTGAGGGAACACACACAGCAGAACCTTCTTTCTCTGTGAGGGTGAGAACACACAGCAGAACCCTCTCTGTCTGTGAGGGAACACACAGCAGAACCCTCTCTCTGTGAGGGAACACACACAGCAGAACCTTCTTTCTCTGTGAGGGTGAGAACACACAGCAGAACCCTCTCTGTCTGTGAGGGAACACACAGCAGAACCCTCTCTCTGTGAGGGAACACACACAGCAGAACCTTCTCTGTCTGTGAGGGAACACACACAGCAGAACCCTCTCTCTCTGTGAGGGAACACACACAGCAGAACCTTCTTTCTCTGTGAGGGTGAGAACACACAGCAGAACCCTCTCTGTCTGTGAGGGAACACACACAGCAGAACCCTCTCTGAGCAGGCAGGTATAGCAGCATGCATCACCCTGATTGGGAACAGCACTGTGGTTAGAGTATCTCACTACTGATCCAGAGGTTCAAATCCCAACACCACCGTGTACACTGCTTTAGCTAAAAATATCCAATGAACAGAGATCATCATAAGATAAACATCACTTCTGAAGGGTCTGGTTCTTAATCACATCTGATCCTTGACTTTAAAAGTCCAGCTGTTTAGTCTGTTGTATAATGGTGTTGATTGTCTCCTCTGTCAGTGCTGAAATGTCCCCCTCTTGAGGTGCCCGCTGACATACAAGTCTATGGAGATTACATGGATGCTGTGGCTGGTTCCGTGGTCACCCTGCAATGTAGGGCCTCTAATATGATCGTGGACGGGCCGTCACAGATCCAATGTAACAACCAAGGACAATGGCCTCCCGAAAAACCACAATGCAAAGGTAGGTCAACACTCATTAGTGAGAGATTTACTTAAAAATGCAATTTACAAGACTATATGTTAAGTATATAAATACATGTGTGTCAGAATCTTTATTTTATTTTTGTATTCAATTTAAATAAAATACGATTTGCATAATACGATTAACGATGTTGATCTTTCTTCTTAGTTGTCCAACTTACAACTTCCTGCCTAACAAGACGTAGTCAACTGTTTACATTTATTCATTTATTTTTACATGTATACAAGAACACGGATCACTTGTATTCTAATTTGTTCTTAGAATTGAATGTGTTTAGGCTTAATTAACAATCTACATTTCTGATGAGATTTGTATTGTTTTAACAGTTTTTAAATGTCCCGCCCCAAAAATTGACAACGGACAGATCAATTATAAAAAGGAAGAGTATGATGAGAACGATATGCTGAGCTTTAATTGTAATGAAAACTACAGAAAGTCCCTTTCAAGCACAAATCCTACATGTGTAAAAATGAACAAATTACCCCAATGGAATCCCAGACCTTATTGTGAAGGTGAGGTTTTTTTCTCCTATTAATTATTTTTTTTCAACATTTATTTAACCAAGATAAGACTTGCTGAGATTTGTATAACTTATTACAGTGTGTTGTAAGTGTGTACAGCCTATAATACGTGTATCTTGATCTTAATTAATCTCTAACAGTTGTGTAGTTTTCCTGTAATACCACTAGAGAGGGATAAATCAATTTCTGGAGACAGGGGAAGCGAACTTAGTTGCTTTGCTGGAACATCTACATTATTTTGGGGGGAGTTATGAGTAGTAATAAGGAATCAGTAATCACTTACATATTAAATTAAACAAAACTGGATTCTCTCATGGCATTGAAACTGTCCACACCTTTTTATCTTTCAGAGATTACATGTCAAATAATACCATTAGACAATGGGAAATATACTCCTCCCGGTAAAACAATATTTAAAGTTGGTAACGAGTTGACAGTGGAATGTCTTCGAGGGTACTGGATTCAAGTCCCTGGCATAGGTCAGACATTGAAGAAAACCTGGACATGTGACAAAAGTGGACTTTGGACCCCCGGCGGTTTGGCACCCCAGTGTGAAGGTGAATAAACAGCATCACCCCCATCTCTGACTAGGTAAACACCAAGTAACAATAATAATGTTCATCTTATTCTAGAGGTCCGATGCTACAAACCAAATGACCAAAAAGTAATTGTACAACCAACAAAACATCATTACAAGTTTGAGGAGAAAGTGACGTTTTCCTGTGATTGGGGTTATAAAATAAGAGGCCCCTCCGAAGCTCAATGCACTGATAAAGGATGGTCATCTTTTCCAACATGTACAGGTAAGGTACAATTATGGTCGTTGGGTAAACTAGCTGTGTTGGTGTATTTGACTTGATACATATTTTCTGATTCCTTTCAGAGATCTTATGTGATCCAAACCATATCAAGCATGCACAGTTGCCAGAGGATTCTAATTATATACGGTACAAACTTGGAGCCAAGCTGAAGTATAAATGTTTAGAGAACTTGGAAATAGAACATTCTGCCACCTGCACTAAAGATGGGTGGACCATCCAAAAGCTGTGTACAGGTACACCTGATAAGCTGCTGTACTGCAGCTTTCCATTCACAAGGTTGAAATAAGTTGACATACCTAGACTGCTTTGTAACTTTGTAAACCACGAGATCTGATATTTTGTTTTTGTTTTTTTAAATCAGGATCCAAAGAAAATGAGAAAAAAAATGGGTTTGTGATGAACATAGGGGAAAAGGTATATTATTCCTGCAACGATGGGTACAAGTTACCTCATGGTGGCTGGTGGGATGAGGCTGAAGTGAAGGAAGGTGTTATGGAACCACTTCCAGTCTGCATCGGTAAGCAGTCAAATATATCCAGTTACTGGAAGGTTTGGTGTTAATGTTTGGTAAACAAATGGGTGACATGTAAACATTTAGAACTGACTCAACTCACCCAGTGTAAAGGTCGTTGAGGGGGCCTCCATGTTGATTACCTGGCGTGGCTCAGGTGTGCAGGCGGAACCTGTCCTGATTGGCTCCCTGCTTAAACACACCTGATTGGCTCCCTGCTTAAACACACCTGATTGGCTCTCTGCCCCATGAATGACTCTTGCCAGTGTCGAGCTTCGGAAAGACCGATTCAATTGAATTTACATTTATTCATTTAACAGACGCTTTTATCCAACATTACATCTCTCACTATAGTTATATCCCCCCCCCCCCCACCCATCTGTACAGCTCGTGGTCACTTTGTACTTTTATCTTATTTACATCTAATTGTATTGTACATATTTTTGATTCAGTTTTATTATGTTACATGTATGTTCTATGTTTGCTCCTTTCTGCCAACGTAAATTATGTGTTTGTAAATCTTATACAGCGAATAAAATAGATTCTGATGATGTAAATTCTCTTATTTCTAGAAAAATCTAGATGTCCCAAACTTCCAGTAATACCACACCTAAAGCCTGTGAAGCAACCGGAAGACGGTTATTCTGGCGTCGTCATGGTAACCTGTGAAGATGGGTACCAGTCTAAAGATCAATCTGTTGAATGTGAAGATGGAAGCTGGAAAACACCGCTTCTCCAGTGTTTACGTGAGTACTTGTTGGAATTAAATGATTAGACTGTAATTTATGTGTAATTGTAATGTTTTACTCTCTTATTTGACATCAGCCAAAGCGCCATCCTGTCCCCCCCCACCGAAAGTTGATGACGCAGTGGTGATGATGCCATTTCAGAGCAGATATGAGGATGAAGCCACTGTCACTTATAAATGTCGCAAGTCTTATCAAATAAAAGGAAAAACACAAATTCAATGTAATAATGAAAGCTGGGAAACACCGCCAACATGCGAAAAAAAAGAAAAGTAAGTTTATTAATCACATCTGTTCATGCTGATTTGGGAATTTAGTATGAAGAAATTAATGCTGAGGTTGATCTTTGTGAACTAAAGATGGTCTTCCGATTTTGATGATTTGACTTCTTCACCAGCAGAGAACCTTGACCCCAGCCCGGAATGACCTCAACACAACCAGTCCCAACACCAAGTGTAAAGGAGCACTTTTAAGCTCTTTCAAGGGACTCAAATTAAAGGTTGACCATGTGTAACCTTTTTTACTTGTGTAACTGCTTAATTGTAACACAAAAAGGTTACAGCCTACCTGTGTCACCTAATTAGCACGATGCCAAATCTACAAGCTTACTGCTGAGTAGCAAAAATGCAAGTTTAACCTGCTGATTGTATTAAGTACTTTTAGGTCCAAATTAATTACAGGAAATTTTGTGAGGTGTAGGTTATTGGCTTACCAATGTTTTTTTTAAATAGTTGTACACGTATAGTATGACTTGGAAAATAAAAATTAATAATAAACATGGACATGTTTGACCCCGTATGTCTTTTTGAGGAGAGATATAATTGCTACCTGGGAGTTTACCTGGGTGTTGGAACAAGAGGAAGTCAGTACACAGGTGTGTAAGGACAGTTTATTGTTCTTAACACACACATGCGCACACATAAAAAATACGAGAAGTCATTTAAGAGAAAAGTTTAACGATATTTACACCAAAACATTTTTTTTTCAATAAAAACACAGCACCCCCCCCCCCCCCCCCAAAAAAAAAAAAAACAGTACAATAAAAGATATTTAAGTATATATATATAAAAAAACGAAAACGATCATGGTGCTGTCGCAAAAGCATCTACCACCATCTGAATCGCTCTCAGTGGATCCACCACATCCCTCAGCTTGTCTTTCCTGAGAACCCAGTCTGGAGCGAATCTGAAGAAAAGATGGACGCAAATATGATCATGTCAATTACTGCAAGTGTGTGTGTGTGCGTGTGTGTGTGCGTACTGTGCAGGCAATTTGTAAACAAGGTTCGTCTAAATCTGCTACACTGAAGTCTGAAATCTGTAAGTGTGTGCCACACTTACCTGGCCAGCGGTTTGTGTTTGTGAGGAGTTGGTGTGTTGATGAGACTGCTGTTCCTGGAAACGTTGGTTTTTTGTTTCTCTCTCCGAGCGTCCATCTTGTGTTTTCGTGCCGTGAGAGAGTAGATACTCTGAATTCGATCTAAAGCCTTTGGCATCATCCTCACCTCCTGGGTAAGGAATAAGAAAAGATCATTTATAAACATGTAGACAATCACCCAGGTGCCTCACCAGCTCATCACAGCATCATTAACTATGCCCCTTGTTCAACCTTGCAAAACATTTAGCAGAATATATATTTCACCTAACCTATATTTGTTTTCAAAGCTTTTCTTTATCCCTTTACATTTTTCCTCTAAGACTGAAGGGGTTTAAAATCTCAATATCAAATATCTAATAGCAATATAAAGAGTAATGTTACGTGTGATGTGAGGTGTGAAGGTGTGAGGTGTGAAGGTGTGAGGTGTGAAGGTGTGCGGTTCCTCACCAGAGCCCTGCGCTGGTCCTGCAGAAGGAGAGCCAGGAGGAAGCAGGCCTTGGTGAAGATGCTGCCCCCCTTCTCTGCCACCTTGTCCCCAGCCTTCTCCCGGTAGATCTGGAGCAGATCCAGCAGGGTGTTCACCGATTTCTCCACCACATAAACAGCCTCCACAGTCTTATGGTACTGAGGGTAGAGAGGAGGAGGGGGGGGGGATGACAGAGAGGCAGGGTAAGACAGAGCTGCACCGGGGGTTCAGGGGCAGGGGTCTGGCCTTTGGGCTGGGCTGGGGTTTGATTCCCGGCCAAGTCATTGAATGTGAGTGCGCACTGCAATTTCCCCCTTCAGTGGGACTAACCAGGGATCATGTTGAGGTGTAAATGTGAGCAGCACAGCTACCTTGGAGAGGTTGAGGAGGACCTGGATGGAGTAAGAGATGATATCCATACAGGGAACACTCCTGTTGCAGCTTCTGATCAGGGTAAAGATGACCAGAGTAGCTCCACTGTCCACCAGCATCTGACAGCACTCTGGTGACAGCCTGGTCGACAGCTCTACAACACACAGGGGGGGGGGGCTGTTAACCACAACACTACACACACAGGCAGAGGGAGGGGCTGTTAACCACAACACTACACACACACACAATCAGGCACATTAGCAACTACTTCAGAACCAGAATGTATTTATTCGCCATGTAAATTTGCACATCCACGGGATTTAGCGTGGCAGGATGGTGCAAACAGTAAACATATACGGATCTTAAACTAACAACTAACAAGTATAAAATGTTGAAGCATTAAAGACTCACCCAGGTTCTTGAGAGCTGACAGGATACAGGAGACGTGTTTGTATTGAAGCAGGTGGTCGATGGCTGCGCTGGTTTTGTGACACAGACGATCTTCCTCCTGAACTCCATCTGACAGCTTCCTGAGGCGGTGCCTTACAGACACGACTCTCTGGTGGTCGTTCAGCTTCCTGGAGGCGTGTCCTCTCCACAACGCCTGAGGTAAAAGAGGAGGGGCAAAAACTGATTGGACCAGACTGTCGTCACTTAGCAACAAAGACCAAAGATCCCCATCCCCCCCCAAAGAAAGCTCTCAGTTCAGGAAGGAGACAGCTCTACTCGTTAGTAAAGACAAATAATAAATACTTTTATAATGATGTTTTTAAATAAATACATTATAATCCTTTTTAAATGACGTTTTCTTGATTCGTCTCTGGATTCTGTATTTACAGCCCAACTCCCCACAAACACACACCCCACCACACACACCAGCACACACACCGCCCCCCCCCCCCCCCCCAGTACCTGGGCCTTGATAATGCCTCTCTCCACCCTCTGCTGTCGTCTGAGCAGTAGGAACGTCCTGACCTGCTGCTGCAGGATGCGAGCGGCTCGATGGCGTCGCTCTAACCACCTCCTGACTGCTCTTTGAGCCGTCACCACCTTCCTCCTCTCCTCCAGGAAGCGCCTCCTCTGTTGCCAGGCTCGTACCCACCGCTGGAGGGGGTGAACAGGCCACAGAACGACTCAACACAGGGTCAACACTTTGACCTGTCAGGTCTCCCCCCACAACAATAATCCACAGTCATCAAGAGCGTCTACAGCAGTCCAAGCTGACCTTTAACCCTCATGTAACCCTCATGTAACCCTCTTGTAACCCTCATGTAACCCTCATGTAACCCTCATGTAACCCTCATTTAACCCTCTTGTAACCCTCATGTAACCCTCATGTAACCCTCATGTAACCCTCATGTAACCCTCATGTAACCCTCATGTAACCCTCATGCTTGCTTCATATTCTGCAGCTCCCCCTGTTTTAAGGCTCGATAAGACCCCACCTTCAACCCTGAAACGAAGCAGGCTAATTACATCTTTACCCTGTTGGGCACTGAAATGTCAACATGAATCAGTTCAACCAAGCACATACAACCTAAACATCTCATTGTGGGTGAGCGTGTGTCTGTGTGTGTGTGTGTATGTGAAACATAGTTGGGGGTCATTTTGGCCCTCAAAGAGAGCACGTGTGTGAAGGTGCAGGGTGACAGTACCTGTATGAGGACCACTGAGTGCATCTGTCTCCTGGCTGTCTGCAGAGCCCAGTGAGCCCTGAGGCTCCTCTGAATGCTGGCAGCACAGAGGTGATGGAAGGCTGCTGCTGAGAAGCGTAGCCTCCGTCCTGCTGCCGCCACCTCCAGAGCCTGGAACACATGGGGGGGGGGGGGTGAAGAGACTGCTAGACTGTAGCTATTAAGGCTTAGCTTTAACCCGAACATATCTAACTGTTGGCTAGTTTCCGATGGTCTGTAACCCGTGCTCTAAGGTTTAGCAACAGTGTACAGAACGCACACAATGACAACTGTGGTTAAAAGGAGTCCTTACCTGTCTGTTGGCCTTCCACCTACGCCAGCATCTCTGCAGGGTAACTGTGGAGCGTCTCAAGCGGGAGAAGTGGTCCCTCTCTGTCCTGGCCAGCTGTGTGGCTCTGAAGCTCCTCTGAAGGAGGATGGCAGCTCCTCTCTTCCTCAGGAACGCTCTCCTCTGGATCCAGCAGCGACACACTGACTGGACGCACACAGCTGCCTTCTGGACCTACGGCAAGAGAAGTGAGACAGAAAGGTAAGACAACTTTTGCAACTCGGGAATCGATGTGTTCTTATATCGCCAGAGACTCGTGTAGCTTTGTGTACAATATCTTGACTTAATGCCACTCATTACTTTGCTATAATCTGCAGGCATCACGCTATTCTTCACAGTTTTTTCCTGCCCGCTTCATGTCATGTTTAGATCTAATTACGTCTTTGTATTTTTTATTTTTATAAATGTCTTTACTCCTTTTTACATATGTATATATATGTATATATATATATATCTTTATTGGTACTCCGTGTGCTGTACTGTACATGGCTGTTTCAAATTAAAATGTATCCATTGCAAGACTAATAAAAGATGATCTTATCTTAACTAAACATCCAGCTAGTGTTCAGGTTTGTCAGTAGTTTGTCAGTAGTTTGTCAGTAGTTGTCATACCACCAGCAGGCCTTGTCTGACCCTGTGGCCTCTCCACGCTGCCTGGATGCTCACAGCTGAAGCCTTCATTAACAAGAAGTTACAACGATCTTCTCTGGCCTGCAGAGTCTCTCTCCATCTGCGCTGAAGAACCAGAGCGCTGTGTCGAACCTTCAGGAACCTGGGAGACAGGACAGACCTGATAAGCTGCTGGTGAGTTACATACCCCTCATCTGTACAGCTAGTGCCCACTTTTTATTTCTATTTGATTCTACTTTTATGTTCTATGTTTGCTCTTTCCTGCCGTAGTAGATTCCGTGTTTGTGTATCTTCCATGGCGATTAAAGACGAATTATGATTCTGACAGACAAGATTATTAGACACAAACATGTACATAACCAGGGTAACCTGTGTAAATTGTGTAAACGTTACACTGATTACTCTTTGTTTTCGTTTTTCTTTACAAGTACAATTATGCCTACAACATACGGATCCCAGCCAGCTGTCCTTACCTTCTGCGAAGCAGCGTTGTCTGCACACATCTATGGACCGTAGCGACTGCAGCTCGCTTCTCTACAAGCTGACGTCTAGCCTGCTTCCCTCTAACACAAGACTACATAACAAAGAGGAAAAGGGGGGGGGGGGGGGGGGGGTTATAAACGGACACAGAAGTTGTCGGTAAGACAAAAAGATTGACCTCCTTCCCAGAAGCACCATGTTTCTTCACCTGTATCAGAACAGCAGAGTGCTTCAGGGCCAGGTACTCTGCCCGCTCTCTCTGGCGCAGGAGGTGAGCTCTGTAGAGCTCCTGTATGAGAGCAACAGAGCTCCTCTGTCGCCGGAGTTCCTGCCTAGCGACCATCCCACGATAAAAGGCCTGTGTCCAAAAAGAATCAAATCATTTCAATTCGATTCTCTAATCCAATTCTCAGAATGATGCATGAGGGAGAGAAGCGATTCCCACACACCTGAATAGTGACTGTGCTTTTCTTCACTGTCTGATACCATCTGACTGCAATGTGAGCTCGTACTGTAGCCTGGAGTACCTGGACGCCTCTCAGGGTCTTCAGGTACTCGGACCTCTGTTCTCTCTGAGCTCTCAGCCCTCTGTAGCTCCTCTGCAGGGTCAGGGCTGCCTGTTGACAACGCTGATATCTCCGCCTTGCCGCCCACTTCCTGCAGTGGGACTGCAGCATCACAGCGCTGGACCTCATCTTCAGATAGCGTCTCCTGTGCAGGACCATGAGCAGCACCGACTGAACCTTGACAGCTGCCCGCTGGCGTCTGGTCATCCGTCGGGCCAGAGTCCCACGGAACGCTGCCTGGATGGTCACCGCCGCTCCTCTGACCGCCATGTAGTCCAGCCGGGCTCCGCGGGCCAGCCTGCAGCACCGGTACCACCTCTGGACCGTGATGATGGACGCCCGCATGGCGGCGTACCGCGCTCTGGCCCGGTGTCTTCTGAAGGCCGACTGAAGCGTCACGGTCGCAGCTCGTTCCTTCAGGAACCGGCGACGTCTGACGCTCATCTGCAGGAAGGCCTGAATCTTCCTGGCTGCTCGCATCCTTCTGACCAGAAGCCTGGCTTCCATTCCCCTGAACGCTGCCTGGATCACAACAGCAGAGCCTCTCATCTTCAGGAAGTTGGCCCTGTCCAGCCTCCTTTGAACACACAACCTGAAGTGTCTCTGGAGGATGATGGCTGACAGTCGCATGGCCCGGAACTTGATCTGTGCTCGGTGTCTCCTGAAAGCAGCCTGGATGGAGGTGGCAGCTCCATGCTGGGAGCAGAGTTCTCTCCTGGCCAGCTGTCCTCTGTAGACAGCCTGTAGCAGCACTGCAGCATGCAGCATGTTCAGGTAGTGTTGCCTCTGCTGTTTAGCTGCCATGGTGGCCCTGTATCCTTGCTGGATGACCAGAGCAGAGGATCTCAAGGTCAGATACCTCTTACGCTCCACATAAGCTCTGTAGCATGACTGGATGACTCTGGCATTTTCATGCAACCATTTCACGGCACGTCTGGTTATTATTCCACGGAATGCAGCCTGCAAGACTATTATCGCTTTTTTCTTTGCATTCAGAGAAAGCATTTCCCTCTCCATCATCTTGTTGGCTCTGTATCTGGCTTGCATCACTCTTCCAGCCCATAGCAACCTCTTGTAACGCGTCCTAGCCAGGTGCATTCTGACGTGTGATTGGATGGTTAAGGCAGCCATGTGTTCAGTACGCACCTGCCGCCGCTCTGTCATCCTCCTGTAGGCCGCCTGCAGACAGATCGCTGCCCGTCGCTTCAGAACCAAGTCCTTCCGTTCTCTCCGTCCAACGACTAAGGCTCTGTATCTCTGCTGACAGAGGACAGCAGCAGTCCTGACGGCAAGGAAGCGTCTCCTTTCCACGCGAGCGAGGAACCATCTCTGGATGACGACGGCCTTCGCGTGCCTCTCGGCCACCGCCTCCCTGACCCTGTGTCCTCGGAAGGCTGCCTGGATCGTCACGGCAGCAGCCCTCATCCTTCCATACAGCCGCACCTGCTCGTCTCGAAGCCTGTTGGCCCGGTAACGCTCCTGGACGATGATGGCGGCGCACTTCGTGGCGAGATAAGAAACCCGCACTTTGTACATCCTGAAGTTAGCCTGGAGGACAGTGGCCGCTCGACGCCTCGTCTCCAGGTCTCGTCTGACTCTGGATCCTCGATAAGCTGCTTGTAACTTCAGGGTGGCTCGCTTCAGACCATCGTACTGCTGACGTTGTGAGCAGCCTGCCAAGCGAGCTCTGTAGCGACTCTGAAGGATCACAGCTGCACTCTGCAGCAGCCCATAACGCTTCTTACAGATGAAGGCTCTCACCAAGGACTGAATGAGCGTAGCCGCCTGCTGTTTTTTCCTCAGTTCAGTCCTTGCTCTCATCCCACGGACTCCCGCCTGGAGAGAGACCGCAGCTTTCTGAACCTGCAGATACTCTGCTCTCTCTGCCCTTCCTGTCTTGACAGCTCTGAAGTGGCGTTGGATCAGTAGAGCAGCCTTCTTTCTTGCCCTGAAGCATGACTGCGCTGCATGCCTACGGTAGTGAGCTTGAAGCACGGTGGCACATTTATGAAGCAGCTCGATTCTCTTCCTGTCCTCCCTCCCTCGCCAGACAGCTTGTATTTTCAGCACAGAACTTCTGAGTTCCATGAAACTCTTTCTTGATTTAGTTCCCAACAACTTGGCTCTATATCGCTGCTGGATAACAACCACTGATCTTCTTAAAACCAAGAACCTCCGATGAGCTAACAACTTCCGGAGGTTTGCTTGGATTACAGTCGCCGCACGATTCCTCTCCTTCATCAGCCTTCGAGCAACTCGTCCACGATACGCAGCCTGTATGGTTACAGCGGCACGCTTCATTTCCAAGAACCTTCTCCTCTCTGCATCTCTGAGCAGCGAAGCCCTGAACCTGCGCTGGAGGACGAGTGCAGAGCGTCTCATCCTCTCCAGCCGTCGCCTGACCACGGAACCCCTGAACGTTCTCTGGATGACGGTGGCCGCTTGGTGTCGCCGTTTCAACACCTGCAACCGGCGCCTCTGCTGATGGCCTCTGATCCAGGTCTGAAGCAGCACGGCGCTCCGTCTGGCCGACACGTAGCGACTCCGACACCGCTGCATCCTGAACCATGACTGGATCTTCAGGCCCGCAGCCTTCCGTCTGGCTGTTTTGGCGCTGTGCCATTCCCGAAAAGCTGCTTGTATCACGGAAGCGGCGTGGTTTTTGATCTGGAACTTGCGGTCCGTCCAGTTCCGGAACGTTCTTTGGATTCTGACAGCTGCTGATCTCAGAGCCAGATAGTTTTCTCTCTCCGTTCTTCCGCTGATCTGAGACCTGACGTGCTTCTGAATCACTGTAGCCGCCCAACGCATCGTTTGATAGTCACGAAGTGCTCTCTTCATCCTCCAATAGGCCTGCAGCACGATCACCTGGGATCTTAGAGACTGGTAGTTTTTCCTGGCGATAAACCTCCTCCATTCTGCCTGTAAGATCAGAAAAGAAATGTCACATTTGCACATTGTGTAAAGAAGAGTCCCATTCAAGGGTGCGAGTCTGTTGACAGTAACATACTTGTATAGCGGTGGCGGCGGCGTTCTGGATCGTCCAGAGTTTTGCCTTCCTCATCAGCGTTGCCGTGTTACGGGCAGCGCACCCCCTCCACGCCGCCTGAATGCTCACGGCCGCACGGCTCTGCCTCCTCGCCCTCCGTCTCTGGAGGAAGTTTCGTACGTGCGCCTGAATCTTCGTAGCCGCCAAGTTTCTTTCCTGTGAGCGAGAAGCGAGGGTACATCGTAACCTGTCGTTTCTTCACGAGATCGGTTCCTCGGTTAGGGGGTGAAGAGAGTGAAAACACACCTGGTATGTTTCCAAGTCCCTCCTCAGCGTGCGTCTTCTCCAAGCACCCTGAAGGACACGAGCTGCTCGTGTTTCGTTCCTGAGATCAAGGAGTCGGGTGCACAGGAAGGACAGGTATGACATCACCACCTGGAGCACAAAACACATCAAGTTACCGTCACGTTTAAAACACTCAGACTCCTCCCAGAGGGCGGGGCTTACACAGCACAGAGTAGCATGTATATCTGAGTTCACAACACAAACAGCTTCTAATGATCAGCTTCTACTCACCTTCTCATTGGGTATGGTGTTGGACATGTCAGCTGGGTTGATCATCGCTGGAACACCTCCAAGGAAAGACACCGCAGCGTTGACCAATCGGAAGTTACTCTTCTCATTATCCAGAAGTTCTTTGAATGCCAAAGTGGGAGACTCTGGGATTTAACGTGAGGAAGACAACAACGTTGTAAGATATTAAAAAAACGCTTCTCATCAGCCCATTACATCGTTCAGGCAATCGCACGAGTTAACATGCATCAGGATCAACCGAAACAAGCGTGAGATGTCCGAGTCAAACCCATTACCAGTCTGTGTTGAGGGACAGGAGTCGAATGAGTTGTCCGAGTCGCTGGAAGAGCAGTTCAGCTCCAGTCGGCCTCTTGCAGAACACTCGACAGTCTGACTGGTCCTCTGGGACACCTGGTCCAGGGCCAGCTGGCCAGGGTGGTAATGATGGATGAGGTAGCAAAGTGCTCGACCATCCGAAAACGACACTGAGAAGTTCTCCACCTGCACAAGTTTTAGTGACGAATTAACAGGTTTGTTAGCTGAGCTTTCTCCCTTTATATGAAATATGAAGCTAAATATTCATTTCATATATTGTGAATACATACTGACAATGTATGGTTTATTTTATTATACAATTTACAGATTTGTCTACCATTGTTTTGCCAGCTATCTTCCCTTTTTAAGAAATGTAACACATATTTTCAGTATTTTATATTGTGAACACACATTTTGTAGTATACTTTTAATGATATTTTACAACCAAACAAAATGGTGATGAAAGGATTTTGTTGAGCCAACTTGCCTTCATGTTGTAGAAGTGACAGACAGCATTGACCCAGTCCATCAGTAGAGTGATCTTCCTGCTGCTGTGTCTGAAGGAGGACTCTGCTTTAGGAAGCTCTTCCACAGCCCTGTCTGCCTTCAAGGATGCCAGTTTCTGCTTGATACTCCTGGCTCGGTTCAGAAAGCTGATCTCCTCCCTGAGTTTCTCCTCATCCAGAAGCACCTCCACCTGTTGGTACATTTTTATATTTTAAATATATATATTTATTTCATGCTTTTCAGACTTGTTTTATCTACTTGCTGTGGTTTATTGTTACGCACCAACATACCAAAGTGAATTCCTTGTGTGTAAACTTAGCTTCCTTGGCAAGAAATGAGACTCGGATAGAAATGACAGCCAAACACACCTGGAAAGCAAAGATGATCTTCCACAGAAGGCTCAGGGTTTTCTCCCGATGTCCATCCACAACATCCCTGGAACTAATGACAACATCTGGAAGGACAACAGGAAACATCTCAGTTGTACTTTTCACCTCCTCATAGATCCAAGTACTGTAAAATATTGATGCCCTACAACAGTGGTGTCCATCCAGCCCATGTTGCCTTCGAGGGCCAAGAGGGTGCAGATTTTCACGTCTACCAGACACTACATGAACTGATTTCACTAAGTGGAGATTCTGGTTAAATCAGCTGGTGTAGTGCTGCCCCCTCCTGGCCCTGGATGGTAACTGCTTTGACAGACGTCTCCTACAGTTACCGTTCTCATCCTTGAGGTCGACGCCTTTAGCTTTCAACACCAGCAAGGCCACGTCTACATTGTGGATCTTCTGCAGACGGCTGATCGCTGGCATCCTCAACTTCTGAGACAGACTCCAGTCCTGAGTGAAAAGCTCCATCACTCGTCTATTAAAAACAACAACAACAAAAACACAAATAAGGAAATCCAATCCCAGAGAGCAGCTGGAAGGTGACAGGTCAGGAACGACCACTCACACGAGACGAATCCCACATTTCAAGTCGGTTGCCAAGTTCTTGACAGCAAAGTTGAATTCGTCCAGCGGGGTCTGAGTGTGGCATACAGGTAACCCCAGGTAGCCCAGGTGTCTGGGCAGGATGCCCTCCCCACTTAGGAAGTCTCTGGAGAAAGCCAGGAGAAGGTCCTTGCTCGTCTATAAAGACAGAACACAGAGGAAACTCAGAACAGCGTCTACAAACATCTTCGACTGGTGATTCAGTGTTCAGACACTCTGAACCGTAAAACAGCAAT
This sequence comes from Neosalanx taihuensis, assembly GCA_030340665.1. Classification (NCBI taxonomy): domain Eukaryota; kingdom Metazoa; phylum Chordata; class Actinopteri; order Osmeriformes; family Salangidae; genus Neosalanx; species Neosalanx taihuensis. The sequence goes on from CM059308.1 coordinate 5,535,899, forward strand.
ACAACAACTAAAGTGGAGCATCAAGATTTACATAAACACATCTATCTCCCTCCCATATATGTGTGTGTGTGTGTTTGTGTGTGTGTGTGTGAGTGTGTGTGTACATGTTGTCTTTTGATCCAGTGCTGCTTGGTATCTGCCTACTTTAAACTCTGCATCCATGCAGAACAGACAGGGGTCGTGTTCGATCATCCTAGATTGCTTCGCTTTGTCCAGGAAACAGACGAGCAGAAGCAGCTTCTTCAGACTGAAGCGAGACAAAGTCTCCTCGTGACCTGAAACACAAAACACACAATAGCTACATTTACACTGCCCAAACACCTGACATGGTTCACAGTAAATAAAACACCAAGTAAGTAGGGGGGGGGGGGTATAATAAAAGTACATGGAAAAAGAATGTACCATCTTTGTAAAGATTGGGGACTTTAGCGTGTCTGAACTGTGCTGCGATGTCGGGGTTCCAGAGGAGTCGTCTGAGGATGAATACGGCCAGACCCATGATGTCACTGTTACTCTCCAGAGGAATCAGCTCGCCAAAGATGGTCTTTTGTTTATTTTTAAGGGGGTAAGAAAGAAGACATATAGCATTGAATAAATAATAAAGGATCTCAAATAACAGAGGCCAACGTCAGTAGGCAACATTGAAAGACATAATCTCAGACTCACCTCCAGCCCAATCCGGAGCCAGAGAGGGTTGTAGGAGAGGAGCCAGTTCAGAACTTTTTGACGTTCCCCTACAAACACACAAAAAAAGCTAAAACTTTAATCTCTCAATCATGCTGTGGTTTCAAACGTGGAAACCTTTCTGTTTAATGCATCACTCCTGGAAGAATGAGGGGCTACACTAACTTAGTTCTAATTTACTTTGAAAACCGTGTCCAGATTAAACTTTTTCCACAATGGAACACACATGTAGTCATTTATCAGACGCTCTTATCCAGAGCGACCCCAGCGACCCCCCCCCCCAGGCAAGTAGGGCCAGGAATCGAACCAGCAACATTCTGATGACTAGCCTGATGCTCTAAGCTCCTGGCCAGCTGCCTCCCACCCTCCTGGATGAATGAGGCTTCACACCCACATACCTATGTCCTTCCAGAGGTGTCGGTCTGAGCGCACCAGCAGCCTCTTAGACTCCACCTCCAGCTCCAGCCTCTGGATGGCTTTGATCATGGCCTCCGACGTGAACAGCTGACAGGCGGAGCGGCGAAGTCGGTTCAGCCGGCGTCGAGCCGTGTACGTGCTGAAAGACATCTCCTCTTTGGTTGGAGCCTTTGGGACGCTGAACTTGTCGTCGTTGCCCATGGCTACAGACAGAGCGTTCACTGAACACCAGAGAACAACACAAAACACCCTGTGAGTCATCAAACTTCACTTGGTGATTATTCCCTTTCGATCTTAACGATGTGATGACTGTGGGTCACAGTGATTTCCTTTTTAATACCACAACGGTGGGTCTAAACGAGCCGAAGGGCAGCAGCCAGGGTTAAGCACGTTACCTTTAGTGACCTCTGTGTTGACCTTGAAGTCATCTGGAGTGAGAACATAGTTCAACCACCAGGTGAATCCACGTTCCTGTTTCTCAATCCACCTCTCGTCGTAAAACATGTTCTTGGCCGCAAACGGCATCGGGTGCCTGGGGATGGCTGCAACATACAAGAGGGGTTTGAGTCTGTGAGGGGAGCAGTAACCAACACACTCACCAATACCATCCAATCAAACACCTTTATTGTCATTATACAACAACATTGACATGTAGTCATTCATCAGACGCTCTTATCCAGAGTAAGTACAGGGACATTCCACCCTGAGGACAGTAGGGTGAAGTGCCTTGCCCAAGGACACAACGTCATTTTTTCGCGGCCGACTCTTCGCCATACCAGAGACCCGTTCCTCACCTGTTATCATGGGCTTGATGAAGGTCAGTGTAGACTGAGCCACAGCTACGACCTTCGCCTTCCTCACTGACGAAACACCAAAGGACTTCAGAGAAGCACCTGGAATCAAAACAAGTCTACTGTGAGTATTGGATACAATATTAGTGCACAGGTGTGTGTGTGTGTGTGTGTCACATACTCTGATAGGAGGCTCTGGAACTCTGCTGTCTGATTGGAGCAGGCGTCACAGACCTGGATCCCACCAACGAAGCAGAAGAACTGGATCTCAGAGAACCTGGAGGAGAAAGACACACGGTTCTGAGAACACAAGGATACTGAGTGGATGTTAAGCAGTGGGTGTCCATCACAGCTGTGCATCAGCAAACTGGCTCTCCTGGTGGAACTGACCTGCTGGTCTCACATGTTGTTTCTGAGCTGCACTTCTCCTCACATCTTGACTCGGTCTTACGGAGTGTTTCACCACAGAAGACTTCCTGCTCCTCTTTTCCTCCGCCATCTTTCCTGTGTCCTCCACATCCTCAACGTCCTTCTGAAACTCGTCGCTCTTCCTTTTCTTCCCTCGTGTCGCCACATCGAAGCACCTCTGGCTCTGGACAGGAAACAGCTCCTGGTGGACAGGAAGCGGCGCTGCAGCCAACTGGGCCAGATGTGCTCTGTGAGACAGCAGGTCAGTGCTGTGGTGTGGAGGGGGACTGACTGAGGGGGAGGCTGGATCACTGACAGCAGTCAGGCTCACAGCTAGTGGAGCCTCATGCGGGGAGCTGGTGATGCTGACATCGTTGCGTCGTCCGTCTGAACGACAGTCCGAATCGATAACAGGAAGCTCCGGGGTTCCTGGACTCCAACCAGAGCGTCCGCCCGCATCTGTGATCTCCAACGTTTTCTCCAGAAGTCTTCGTCGTGAGGTTTTAATCTTCCTCTCCTCCTGACGTCCCTCTTCCAGCGCCGGAGCAGCTCTGCTCTTCACCACGGTAACAGAGGTGAAGAGAACCTTCTTGGGTTGGGAGATGCTTCCTCCCGCCTCTATTCCAGGAGCGACGAGGTCGTCAGCAACACCAACTGACACTTTCGGCTTGATGAAGAAGGTTAACCTCGACTGCGCATCGTCCGATTGGCCGGGGCTATCAGGCAGCGCGTCAGAGCCGCAGCCTGCGACCCCGTTAGCGGATTCTAACGAGTCTGAGAAGTCAAAGCTAGAGCTTGAGGGCGGAGGGCTGAAGTCTACAGCTGCAGGCAGATCAGAGTCGATCATAGCCAACGCGTCCATCACTGAGGGAACTCTGGTAGCACCAGCCTCTGGCAGGAAGCTGACAGGAGGCTGCAGGGACTCAATGCGAGGCATCAGCTTCTTCAGTTTGTCTGGAGTTCCCACAGGAGACAGCGTCTTGTTCAGAACCCTGGCTAAGTCTTTCCGGTCAGATGGGAGGGCAGGTCCGCCCAGGACTGCTTCCCTGCTTGCAGGAACAAGGGGCACCAGGGGGGCCCTGGGGGGGCTGGTCAGGTCCCCCTCTCTGTTCCCTTCATCCAGATACTGAGAGGGGCCCTTACGGACCAGGGAACAGACACTCTGCAGCTCCAAGACCTCCATGCCGTCCAGGGAGGGGCCGAACCCTGACAGGGGTCTGGCTCTAACCTGCACCCCATCGTTGAGAGAGCAGAGGGGGCTTCGAACTCTGGCTCTCCTGTACTGGGGTGTTTGGGGAACCTGGAAGGTCTTGTTGGCTGCTTTTCTCTTCTTCAGCAAGGATTCTGGAGTTCTCTTACCCCGGGAAGGAGCAGGGAGACCGGACGACTTTTTGTTTTTGATCGAGTCCCATAAACTTTTCTAAAAACACACACATGACAAAGGCGCATGATTAGTTAGCTAACAGTTAAGTTGCTCTTTAGCGATCTGTTAGTTAAAGGTAATGTGAAACATTTGCTGTTACTATATTCATACTTTTTTCTTCTTGGGTGCGGTCGCTTTGCCGAGCAGAACCGCCTGATGTTTAACCACATCATTGGCAACAAAGATGATCAGTTCTCTGATGCCACCTTCCTCTACAGGTGTCCAGGTTATGGTTAAATCCAACACGTCTCCAGGCTGGGAAAAAATGTGATAACATGAAATAACGACAACTGACTCCAAAACGACTATGTAGAATATGCAGTCAGATTATTGCATTGGCATTACAGGTTATCATCACATAGAACAACATGCAAGTCATGAGCCGTCTGTGTTGAATCACAATAAAAGACAAAGAAAATATTACAAATTCCCCCAAAATACGACTATGTACATAGAACAACATGCAAGTCATGAGCCGTCTGTGTTGAATCACAATAAAAGACAAAGAAAATATTACAAATTCCCCCAAAATACGACTATGTAGAGCTCGCCTTTACCTGTAATACTCAAGCAATATTCTCACACAGGATCAGCTAGTCTACTGCTTATACTGTATTATACCGCTTCTTAAATGAACTTTATATTTTTAAAATGTGTGCTTTACTGAACCCTGCTAAGGTTGCAAAGTGTAATTTCCCTTCTGTGGGACAAATAAAGGATTTCTTATCTTAGAATATCTCTACAGTAGCCAGAACAGTACTATGTTAGTTAGGCTGGAGCCAACAGTATACACTTTAATTACCTGAACGTTAAAACTGGTTTTATCCACGGAAAACCCCTTTGCAGAAGCAATCCTATTCACTGTAACCTCTATTACATTGTCAGAATCCGGATTCTCAATTCGTAGGACTGCAGATTTAGAAGATCCCAACTTTACTGATCCAAAAGTGACAAAAGGTGACCTGGAAAACTGCACAAGACTCAGAACAGGTACTTCGACAGAACACGTGTTTTCTTTGTCACAAAATAATGTCGTCGTATCTTCTGTCTTTATTGGACTAAAATCCAAAAATGCACCTAGAAGTAACGGCTGAGCCATTTCGATAAAAATCTAATGTTTGTAAAACGTAAAAGAGTCGCTGGTTACTCCTTCATCATGGCTCCTTACTGACTCTTCAATTGGGTTTCAAACATTTCGAAATACGAATTTTCTCGAATCAGCCAATCACGTCCAACTAGAAAATAGATTAACCAATGGCTGCAGGGTAAACAATATGCAGCCAATAGGAAGTCCCCAACGTGTTTAAACGGACAAGGTGCTGGAACTTACATCGCCGCTAGGGGGAAGAACAGCGACATTATTCACTGTCCAACTGGAAAATCACAAGTAACTTTTTAATTCAGAATCAGTTTTAATCGCCATGCAAGATACACAAACACTGAATTTACTGTGTCAGGAAAGAGCAAACATAGAACATTAGAGTAATTTAGATAAAAGCGTCTGCTAAATGAATTAATGTAAGAGTAATTGTCACTATAAGTGACATGATCATGTAGATATGTTTGTATGACATTACTGAGTGTTGAATGATAAGTTTAAAGTGACGGTTTAAAGATGGCTGTTTCTGCAATTCATATAACGTAATTTATATATAATATAAAGGATTATTTTATCTTAACCTTGTCTGGATTTATAAATAACGCACCACATAGTTGAACGTATATAACCACACTTGACCGATGAGTGAACTCGTCACATTTCCCGTTATAAGTCTGTGAGTTTGATAGTGGATTTTGTTTTCTATCACCAATTTTAAAGATGTAAAAAAGAACTTGGATAATTCTATAAAATCCAAGAAGACCACGTCATTCTTGAATCATTTTTAATAGGTTAAATTAAGTATTAATCGAATTAATTGAACCTTCCAAGACAAGTTCAAGCTATTTGGACAGAATCCGATTTCCAACTGGATCACGTTTGATCGAGGATCTGGAGAATCAGCCACGAGCCGCCTGACCAGCAGCCACGCGCCACAGCGCTCATCAGTGATTGGTGGATCGGGAGGAGAGAGCACGAGAGCAGCGGCAGCGGTTGACAGGCGACACGCATGACATGCAAAGATACAACAGGCGCGAGACGACAGGCGCAGACTAACCTATCGAACAGGATGATTTCTCGTGACGAATATGGATCTATCGCCGTCTAATTGGTCCAAATTATTTTTATTCGCATTTCTCATCACTCTGACAAATGGTAAGTTAAATTGTTTCTTCTATCTTTTTTTCCCTCTGAAAACTGAAATAAATCGTAATATATTTTATCAGAAGTTTTATTGTCACTGTATTCAACATCATGTTTGATTGAATTTCATCACATACATGAATGAACCCTGAATACAACTTTATAATACCACTCATTTCAATTAGAGGCATTGATTAGTGCATTTAAATTAATTTAACATATTTTTATGTTTTCATATACAATATTTTCAGCAAGGGAGTTTTCATTGTGATCATCTTGATAAAGCTGGAATATTGTCTTTAAGTTGCAATATTGGAAATTAAATGTTGAATGATATCATGGTGGAGGATTGTTTAAATGATGATTGGTATGTTTGCAAGCCTACACTGTGTTTAATGATATAAAATGCTCCTACATGAAATCTTTCTGCACATCCTACCAGCAGAATGGTAGAACAGGTTCTGCACTGACCTGACACAGAAATCAGTTGTCATGTCAACCAAAATATCAGCAGGTACACCGTCTGGACACTGAGATAAATCTCCCTGGCCTGGATATGATTATTTATGGAGGATTGTGTGGTGACATCATCGGTATCCCTTACAACTGAAGGCAGGAATTTAAGAGGAGTTCAGAAGCAAGAAAACAGACAAGAGACCGATCAGACAATAGGGGCCCAACGGGGGGGAGAGAACAGGGGTTGACAGGGGGGTCTGGGAGGGGGGCAGGGGCTGACAGGGGGGGCTGGGAGGGGGGCTGGGGCTGGGAGGGGGGCAGGGAGGGGGGCAGGGAGGGGGGCAGGGAGGGCACACATACACCCCAGCATTTCTACAGAACGCCCACAATTGTGTACAACATGTTGTGTTATTACCAGCAACACCACCATCCTCACCATCCATCCTCACCATCCATCCTCACCATCCATCCTCACCATCCATCCTCACCATCCATCCTCACCATCCATCAGGGGGCCACCATGAGAGATAAACACAGACCCTCTTTAGAGATAGTGCTGGACAAAGAGGCTCTGCTGGGCATTAGCATGAGAAAGAAGCCTAGCCTGGTGTGGAAGGGGATGTCTGCCTGAATGATCCTGGGTTAAAGAAAACAGGGAGGTTTCTTTACTGGGGACATGTGAGGGATCTTAAACCCTCTGATGATGATTTAAAACACGCTGCAATTTATACCACAAACTAAAGTCAGTTAGTTCTGCTGATTTCCTATCAATTCACTACCTTGGGAGTTTTAAATGCACGGAAATTCATTCTTAAAATGATGATAAAATAACTGAATCAACCAATACAAGGTATGAGTCTCCTCCATCACTGTCGGAACCCCAAAACCTCAGAGCGCCCCCCTGGCACGCTCCCCTCAGGGGGGTCATACTGAGAGAGGGGGGTCATACTGAGAGAGGGTCTAGACACTCCTATAAGCTCCTCATGGGAACATGAGAATCCTCTCTGTCAGATTGAAACGTTCCCCCATTAATCTATTAAGTACCCCAATTCTCATTCTCCAACAATACTTGGGTTGGTTTACTAGGTCTAACCTATAACCGTCATAGATATATATATATATATGTATATATACACACACACACCCACACCCACACACAGAAACACACACACACACACACACACACACAGACTGGGTATGAAGCCACATTCTGCAGTCTTACTGAAAGCTGGGTTTGAATAACTCAGTTGGATGAATTGATTCCCTAATTAGCATGCATGGCAGCGTGATTCATGAGGCAGATCTTAAGGCCTCCCTGTCTCTCTGTCACATCAACACAAAGCCTGCCGATACCAACGCCTGCAGGCGCCGCCGCTCTCATACTTCAACTGTACGAACGTCCTCAAACCACTGACTTCTGTCTCCAACGCGGTCGCCGTGGCGACGGAGCGAAACGCAGACAGGGAGCCGTGGTATTGGTTGCCATGGAGGCGAGCCATGATGCTCTTTGTGAAGGGCCTCTTAAGTTTGTAAGCGTCCTTGTGCAGAGTGGAAGACAGCGATGTTATGGGGGGAGGGGGGAGGGGGGGAGGGGGGGGGGAGGGGGAGGGGGGGGAGGGGGGAGGGGGAGGGGGGGCACTGTGTGAACATTCAAAGCACTAATCTCCTCTTGGCAGAATGCAAAAAGATCAACTGTGTTTGACAGCTGCTTCATGTGGACCAGAGTTACATTCAGCAGACGCTCTTATCCAGAGGGACTCACAGTAAGTACAGGGACATTCCCCCCTGAGGACAGTAGGGTGAAGTGTCTTACCCAAGGACACAATGACATGTTGGCACAGACGGGAATCAAACCACCAACCTTCTGATGACAGGACAGAAACTTCAGTCGCCCCGGCGGATGCCTGGAGGAAGTGATCTCAGTAAAAACCTTATGATGCCACTTCCTGTGTCCAGGTGTGCCAGCCAATCGGACGGACGATCCATGCTCTCCCAACCCGTGCAACAACCGTGCCATCTGCCGTAGCCGTGGCGATGGCTACTCGTGTTTCTGCGTGCCTGGTTACCAGGGTCGGCTGTGCCAGCTGGAGGTGGATGAGTGTGCGTCTCAGCCCTGTCTGAATGGGGCTTCCTGTCTGGACCAGGTGGGCAGGTACAGGTGTGTCTGCAGCCCAGGATACACAGGTGAGGAGCAACAGGAAGCATCCCCCCTTCGTTCTTCATCCACTTCCTGTTTAGAATGTGAAGTACAGGGTACAGACAGGGATTGGCATTGAGCATACAGTGTATATTAGTATAACAGTGTATAGCTGTATAACAGTGTATAACAGTTTTTATAACCAATCCAATTAAGAGTTTTAGTTACAATCAGCGGATCAAGGATCTTATCCAGGGGAGGGCAGGGGAGGGCAGGGGAGGGGGGGAGGGGAGGGCAGGGGAGGGCAGGGCAGGGAAGAGCAGGGGAGGGCAGGGGAGGGCAGGGCAGGGCAGGGAAGAGCAGGGGAGGGCAGGGGAGGGCAGGGGAGGGCAGGGGGGGAGGGCAGGGGAGGGCAGGGAAGAGCAGGGGAGGGCAGGGGAGGGCAGGGGAGGGCAGGGCAGGGCAGGGCAGGGAAGAGCAGGGGAGGGCAGGGGAGGGCAGGGCAGGGAAGAGCAGGGGAGGGCAGGGGAGGGCAGGGGAGGGCAGGGGAGGGGGGGAGGGCAGGGCAGGGAAGGGCAGGGAAGAGCAGGGGAGGGCAGGGGAGGGCACTTTGTGGTACAACTCACCCTTTGAAGAGCACTTACAGAATACAGACTCACATGTTCAGAAGTAAACTGATAAAAATAAATAAGTACAAAGTCAGAAGATGGTAGAAGTGAAACAGAGAACAAAGCTCTGCATGAACTCCTGGGCCTCTAGGAAGACTGTGATCTAACCCAGACTCCTCCCCCAGGTGTCACCTGCGAGCTTCACATAGATGAATGCCAATCACAGCCCTGCCTCAACGGCGGCAGTTGCCGTGACTACGTTGATGGTTTTGCGTGCAGCTGCATGCCTGGTTACCAGGGAGACCGCTGTGAGATGGACGTGGATGAGTGCAGCGAGCAGCCATGTTTGAACGGGGGAGTCTGTGTTGACGGAGTTCACAAGTAAGGAGACATAATGATGGAGAGAGGAGGGACCTGTCAGTCACCACTGTAGAAGAGGAGAGGGAGTCATCTGGACTTTCAAAATCAACATGGTTCCATACCCACCCGGAAGTCGTTTTCAATGTCTCAAAGTCATTCTTCATTTCCGGATGGGAATTTGAAAACAGTGTCCAGATGACTACCTCTCCTTTTCATCAATGGAACACTGTTGGACCAATGAGGGTCTACATCGTTTTCAGTCACTGTGAAAGAAAAAAGTCATAATAAGTTATGGATCCTGAATAAAAAGGTTTAAATCCTGTCTCAGATACAGCTGTGACTGCTCCCAGACTGCCTTCATGGGACAGCACTGTGAAGTCTCTGCTCCACCATGCCAGTCCCAGCCCTGTCACAACAGCGCCCCCTGCGTGGAGGATGAGGGGAACTACACCTGTCAGTGCTGGCCAGGTACAACACGGCCCCCACAGCAGACCCACACACAGGCCCACACTTACTCTGTGTGTTTTAATACTGTGTGTTACTCTGTGTGTTTTAATACTGTGTGTTACTGTGTGTGTTTTAATACTGTGTGTTACTGTGTGTGTTTTAATACTGTGTGTTACTGTGTGTGTTTTAATACTGTGTGTTACTGTGTGTGTTTTAATACTGTGTGTTACTGTGTGTGTTTTAATACTGTGTGTTACTGTGTGTGTTTTAATACTGTGTGTTACTGTGTGTGTTTTAATACTGTGTGTTACTGTGTGTGTTTTAATACTGTGTGTTACTGTGTGTGTTTTAATACTGTGTGTTACTGTGTGTGTTCTAATACTGTGTGTTACTGTGTGTGTTCTAATACTGTGTGTTACTGTGTGTGTTCTAATACTGTGTGTTACTGTGTGTGTTCTAATACTGTGTGTTACTGTGTGTGTTCTAATACTGTGTGTTACTGTGTGTGTTCTAATACTGTGTGTTACTGTGTGTGTTTTAATACTGTGTGTTACTGTGTGTGTTCTAATACTGTGTGTTACTGTGTGTGTTCTAATACTGTGTGTTACTGTGTGTGTTCTAATACTGTGTGTTACTGTGTGTGTTCTAATACTGTGTGTTACTGTGTGTGTTTTAATACTGTGTGTTACTGTGTGTGTTCTAATACTGTGTGTTACTGTGTGTGTTCTAATACTGTGTGTTACTGTGTGTGTTTTAATACTGTGTGTTACTGTGTGTGTTCTAATACTGTGTGTTACTGTGTGTGTTCTAATACTGTGTGTTACTGTGTGTGTTCTAATACTGTGTGTTACTGTGTGTGTTCTAATACTGTGTGTTACTGTGTGTGTTCTAATACTGTGTGTTACTGTGTGTGTTTTAATACTGTGTGTTACTGTGTGTGTTCTAATACTGTGTGTTACTGTGTGTGTTCTAATACTGTGTGTTACTGTGTGTGTTCTAATACTGTGTGTTACTGTGTGTGTTCTAATACTGTGTGTTACTGTGTGTGTTCTAATACTGTGTGTTACTGTGTGTGTTCTAATACTGTGTGTTACTGTGTGTGTTTTAATACTGTGTGTTGTTCACCTGTGTCTCCAGGCTTCCAGGGCCGTGACTGTGAGGTGGATGTGAGTGAGTGTGCTAGCGCCCCCTGTCTGCACGGAGGACGCTGCATAGAGCGATCCTGGCACTTCCTGTACGGGGCGGAGCCTCTTCTGCCGGCTCGCTACGACCCCCGCAACGCTGCTGGGTTCACCTGCAGCTGCCCTGCAGGGACCACAGGTGAGGAAAGACCGGGGGGGGGGGGGCTCTGTCACCGTGACAACCACAGGTCATCGTGAGGGTGGAGTGGGAGGGAGGGGGGGGGAGTGGGGGAGTGGAGGGGGAGTTGATGCAGTGAAGTGTTGATGCTCGCTTACAAAGCTGCACTCCATAATTACCCATTACCAGGCCTTCTTAACCCCCCCCCCCTTTCTTACGCAAGCCTATGATCTGTTGTCCCCGCGATCTCTCAGGCAAGACAGCCAGCGGCCACCATGAGCCAGGAGGCTAAATGTAACCCCCCCCCCCTCCCCAGTTCTCCCTCTGCTAGGCCGTCAGGTTACATTAGTGTAATCCCAGTCATCCGGCTTTGCTGGGTTACAGCATGTGAGCGGCCCAGTCTTATGGTCTGAAGGGTTCTGGGCAGAAGCTGCTCTGTGTTGATGGGAACCAGGGTTCCTCTGAGAGAACCAGGGTTCCTCTGAAAGAACCAGGGTTCCTCTGACAGACAGAACCCAGCGTCCGCCAGCTCAGAGACAGGAACAGGAAGTGCTGCTAGGATGGTGAAGGTCGCAGGATGGGTGTGGTGCTTCCTGCTGCCAGGTACTGTGTCTGCTTAGATCGCTGTACTGGACCCTCATTGGTCAAGGAGTGTTGTAGTAAAGGGTTCAGAGGGTAGTCATCTGGACACTGTTTTCAAAATCAAGACTTCTCGACTCCCATCCGGAAGTCAGACACTTTCTCAATCAGAGAAAACGGTCTTAGAACTCAGATACTTATGACCATTTTGAGAGGATGACTTCCAGATGGGATTTGAAAAGTCTTGATTTTTGAAAACAGTGTCCAGATGACTACTCTCTGAAACCTTTCCTACAGTGTGTCTGGTTCGCTGGGGAAATGGATGATCTTTGTGTTGTTGCAGTGTTGTTGTTCTGAGTGGCTGATTCAAGCTGGATTGAATGAGCTGTTTTCCTGCTCTGCTTGGTTCCTCCTGGATCTGAGCAGTTGGTTGTGTCAGAGTTTGTTATCCTCCTTGTAGGACACAAGTGTCCAACCCCTGGTCCTCAGAAGCCACACTGTCCTGAAGGTTCTAGATGTTTCCCTGCTCCAGCACACCTGATCTAATGACTGGGTCGTTATCAAGCTCTGTGGAAGCCTGATGATGACCCATCCATCAGAATCGGGAGTGTTAGAGCAGGGAAACATCTAGAACCTTCAGGACAGTGTGGCTCCTGAGGACCAGGACTGGACAGCCCTGCTCTAGGGTGGATATGTGTGTGTGCTTGGTTGATGTGCTGTTGGAACGTGTGCTGTATGTTCCTTTCATGGGCTGTGAGATAGGAACTGTACGACCGGTTCTCAAATACCCTGTGTTCTATGACGCCACGAGAACATTCTAGACTTGGTGTCTGAAACTTTGTTTGAAATGTAACAGTGCTTCAAGAGGAGATGATCATGAGGTATCCTGATTAAACACTGTACCATAGCACTGCTTGTTGGTATCTAATCTAACAGAATTATATAACAGGCTTTACTGCACGTCTATATAACTGTCCACTTATTACTTACTACTGCTTAATAATCAAGTCACATTATTGAATCATTTACCTGTGTTGTGTTATTTTAAATGTGTGTTTGTGAAACACTAAAGTGAAACTGATAGATACTAACCTGTGTAATGAACTGATGAAGTTCATCTGAGTGACTTTTCCACGTCCTCTCTCCTCACCTGCTGGTCTGTGGACAGGCGCCCTGTGCCAGGAGATTACCGACCTGTGTGAGGGGGGCCCGTGTCAGAACGGTGGCCACTGTGAGAGCCACGTGGGAGGCTACGTGTGCCTCTGCCCCCCGGGGGGTCCAGGGGGCCCCAGCTATGGGGGCCACAACTGCTCTGAGGTGCTGGTGGGCTGTGAGGGACACGAGTGCCAGAACCAAGGCACCTGTGATCCTTTCCTTACAGACGGTATCCATGGTTACTCCTGCACCTGCCCCGCTGGCTTCACCGGCCCCCTCTGCCAGACCCCCACTGCCTTCTCCTTCGAGCGGAGCGGCCACCTTCTGCTGCAGAGCCCCCTGGTGGCAGCGGAGGCTTCCTGCAACATCAGCCTGAGCTTCAGGACGGCCGTGCCCAGCGCCGTGCTCTTCCAGTGGGGCAGCGGGGACCTCATTCTGGGGCTGGAGGTGGAGGAAGGGAGGTTGAGACTCAGCCTACAGAGCGATGCTTCGGCTTGGGCGGGTCTCCAGGGTCCAGTCCAGGCTCTGGAGTTTCCCTACCAGGTGACAGATGGGGAGTGGCACTCCCTGGAGGCGGTCCTGGCTGACGGGGCGCTGCGGCTCACGCTGTGGGGCACTGAGGGCTGCGAGGGGGACCCCTGCCGGATGGAATCCCCAGTTGAAGACTCTCTGGTCGGGCTGGAGGAGCCAGAGTCCCCCCCTCACTACACCAACATAGGGGGGCTGTGGGAGGGCAGGGGCAGGGCAGCATCCAGCCCACAGACCCAGGCTTTCATCGGGTGCATGAGGGACGTGTTTGTGGACTCTCAGCTGGTGGTCCCTGACCAATGGCTGAGCGACTACGCTGTGAACGTGACCCCTGGTTGCAGCCACAGGGACCGTTGCCTGGACAACCCCTGCCAGAACAGAGGCCAGTGCATCAACCTGTGGCAGGGATACCAGTGCAGATGTGCCAGACCATACAGAGACCAGAACTGTACTGAAGGTAGAGAGGGAGGGAGGGAGGGAGGGAGGGAGGGAGGGAGGGAGGGAGGGAGGGAGGGAGGGAGGGAGGGAGGGAGGGAGGGAGGGAGGGAGGGAGGGAGGGAGGGAGGGAGGGAGGGAGGGAGGGAGGGAGGGAGGGAGGGAGGGAGGGAGGGAGGGAGGGAGGGAGGGAGTGTAGAGTGTAAAGGTCAATGTTCAGTGAGTCAAAGCCAGAGATAGACCAGCTTACCTAACCTGATTAGCGGTGTCCACGCTACACAACACGCTCACATAAACACACATGTCCACGCTACACAACACGCTACACAACACGCTACACAACACGCTACACAACACGCTACACAACACGCTAACATAAACACACATGTCCATGGTCTAAATACTTGTCATTACTGCTCCTACCTCCATCATTAGTTTCAGTTGACTGTTCTCTGCTTCTGTGTGTGTGTGTGTGTGTGTGTGTATAGGTGTGTGTGTGTGTAGCAGAACATGTGACTGACGGTTGTGTTGTGGTTCCAGAGTACCTGACCGCTCGTTTCGGCCACGAAGACCTCCAGAGTTACGCTGAGTTCACCGTGCCTGACGACCCCGGCCGTGACATCATCATCTCCTTCTTCCTGCGTACACGCAGCCCCAGCGCCCTCCTGCTGGTCCTGTCCAACAGCACCAGCCAGTACCTGCGGGCGTGGCTGGAGGGGGGCAGGCTGGTGGTCCAGCTCCACGGCCTGGAGAGCGTGAGCGCAGACGGCCAGCTGGCGGACGGCGAGGTGCGCTTCGTGAGTGTGTCGGTGGAGGGCAGCAGGGTGGCTCTGGAGGTGGGGAGCCAGAGGCAGGGAGAGGTGGGGGTGCGCCCCCTCAGCGTGCAGGAGGGGGACCGGGTGTACGTGGGGGGGCTGCCTCAGGAGGCGGGGTCTCTGGAGTTTGGGGGCTACCTGAAGGGGTGTGTCCAGGACCTCAGGATTAACAACGCCAGACTGGAGTTCTTTGGGTTGGACGATGCCGCCGTGATGTCATATCCTGTGGAGACGCTGGCTAATGTGACCCCTGGCTGCCCTGGAGATGATTCCTGCATGGTGAGTGACTGGGGTGAGCTGGGGGGGGGGGGGTAACTGAAGTGTTCTTCTTTTGGTGACATGAATCCCCCCCCCCGCCCTTAGAGGAAGCCTTGTCTGAATGGGGGCGTGTGCTACTCAGTGTGGGATGACTTCAGCTGCAGTTGCGCCCCCAGTACAGCAGGGCGGCGCTGTGAGGAGGTGCGCTGGTGCGAGCTCTCTCCCTGCCCCCCCGACACAGCCTGCAGGCAGCTGAGCCAGGGATACGAGTGTGAGTCACCTTCTCCACGCCGTCACGGTAACCACGTTGTCACGGCAACGCTGTCGGTATCGTATCCGTGGTCACATCTTCCCCTCTCTGCCCCGCCCCCCTCCCTCCTCCAGGTCCTCCAACGCCACATTCCTAGACGACAGCAGCGTCCTGTATTACCGTGGCAACGGCCGCATCTCCCGCAACCTGACGAGCGTCTCCCTGAGCATGCGCACGCGCCAACGCCACGCCGCCATCCTGCATGCGGAGAGCGACCCTCACTTCTTCACCGTGTCGGTGCAGGACGGCTTCCTGTTCCTGGAGCTGCAGACTGGCTCCGCCCCCTCCCCCGTCAGCCTATCCAGCGGGCGCCAGGTGAGCGACGGGCGGTGGCACAGCGCCCACCTCTTCATGACCTCCCCTGGGAGGAGACGTCACGCTGGACCCTGGTGCTGGACGAGGACACGGAGGACGCCTCCACCTCCGCCGCCCCGGGAGGAAACCTGGACTTCCTGCGGGACGAGGTGGACCTCCTGGTGGGGGGGCTGGGCCCGGAGACAGGCTGGAACCTGGAGGGCTGCCTGGGGCCCCTGGAGGTGGGGGGGATCATCCTGTCCTACCTCAGCCCAGCAGAGGTCAACCTCCCTCGCACGCAGGACGAGCAGTTTGTCCGCACCTCCTCCACGCCTCCTCGGAGCGGGTGTGCGGGAGCGTCCGTGTGTCACCCTGACCCCTGCCTCCACGGAGCCCCCTGCAGCGACCTGTTCAACCTGTTCAGCTGCAGCTGTGGCGAGGAGTGGGCGGGGCCTCTGTGTGACGTCCTCGCAGACACCTGCGCCTCAAACCCTTGCGTCCACGGCAACTGCAGCGTGACGGGGCTGGCGTACGAGTGTGCGTGCGAGCCGGGGTACCGGGGGCGGCGTGCGAGGAGGAGGTGGACATCTGTGAGGAGCACCGCTGTGCTCACGGGGGCACCTGCCTGCGGGGGGTGGACAGGTACGCCTGCCTCTGCCCTGAGAACTACACTGGGAGGTACTGCAGGTGAGGAGAAACACTACAGAGGAGACATTCACCTGGGAGAAACACATGTCCTCTTAACAGTCCTTTTCATCTCTCCCTCCCTCTCTCTCTCCTCTCTCTCTCTCTCTCTCTCTCTCCCTCTCTCTCTCTCTCTCTCTCTCTCTCTCTCTCTCTCCTCTCTCTCCTCTCTCTCCTCTCTCTCCTCTCTCTCTCTCTCTCTCTCCTCTCTCTCTCTTTCCTCTCCTCTTTTCCCAGGAACCGTATTGAGGAGGCTCCATGGTACATAGTCGTAAAGACCTTGTAAGATCTCCATCTTATTCCTTAAACAGCACACACACCGTGACCCCCTTACCCCCTTACCCCTGACCCCCTGGGGAGGAGGGGGAGGAGGGGGAGGAGGGAGAGAAGGGGGAGGAGGGGGGAGGAGGGGGAGGAGGGGGAGGAGGGGGAGGAGGGGGAGGAGGGAGAGAAGGGGGAGGAGGGGGAGGAGGGGGAGAAGGGAGAGGGTTAGACCATGTTGCCTGCTGCACCCCAAACACAGTAGGTCAGCTGACAAACTAAAACCCCACCCTCACCCTGTCACTCCTCCCTCCCCCTGTCTCCCCACATCTCCCCCCTGTCTCCCCTCCCTCCCCCCTGTCTCCCCCAGATGGTCTGGTGTCTTATAACGCTCCTGCAGGAGAGCAGATGAATCTACATGGTCAGCATGTTTATCTCAACGACTCAGTCTACGATGGAGCCATTATCTATAGGTGTGTGTGACTGTGTGTGTGTGTGACTGTGTGTGTGTGTGACTGTGTGTGTGTCTGTGTGTATGCATGTGTGTGACTGTGTGTGTGTGTGTGTGTGTCTGTGTGACTGTGTGTGTGTGTGTGTGTGTGTGTGTGTGTGTCTGTGTGACTGTGTGTGTGTGTGTGTGTGTCTGTGTGACTGTGTGTGTGTGTGTGTGTGTGTGTCTGTGTGTCTGTGTGACTGTGTGTGTGTCTGTGGACATGTTACTGATGTTCACACTTACCTGCTAAATGACTAACCTGTCTGTCTGTCTCTACCTGTCTGTCTGTCTCTACCTGTCTGTCTCTACCTGTCTGTCTCTACCTGTCCTGTCTCTACCTGTCTGTCTGTCTGTCTCTACCTGTCTGTCTCTACCTGTCTGTATGTCTCTACCTGTCTGTCTCCACCTGTCTGTCTGTCTCCACCTGTCTGTCTGTCTCTACCTGTCTGTCTCTACCTGTCTGTCTGTCTCTACCTGTCTGTCTCTACCTGTCTGTCTGTCTCTACCTGTCTGTCTGTCTCTACCTGTCTGTCTCTACCTGTCTGTCTGTCTCTACCTGTCTGTCTCTACCTGTCTGTCTCTACCTGTCTGTCTCTACCTGTCT
>CM059308.1:5558586-5616086 GCA_030340665.1 Neosalanx taihuensis
TATACAATACCTTAATGAATCAATGACTTCAGCAGTTAGAAATGTATTCTCAGTTCTTCATCTCAGTGTCTTGAATTAGCTGTTAAACAGCATAGTCTTCCTCACTCTGCACTTCATCACGTTTGACAGAAATAGACTTGGCATTAAACTTGGACTTTGTATTTCAACATTTACATCTTAAGTACAAAAAATGTTGTACCGATATTTAAATACATTGTATATATATGTTTTGTTCAGTTTGTCATCTTATAATACGATCCTGTACTGAAGCATGTTGTTATGTCAGCGACATTATTTGTTCCTGGTCTACTAACTAGAGCATGTGCTGTTATCCTCAGTATTCTAGAAGCAACGATAGTCATTGTTATCCAAACGAACTACCTATGGAACGCATTGTTTAAATAGCTCTTACAAACACTGTCCTAATGAGCAGTTTTAATAAGCTACAGTTATTTTTGCTTACTCTATTACTTGATTAAACCAAAGTGCTCATCAAGGCTCTGATTGGCTAGCTTGCTGAGACAGACAGCTGGTTTACAGCTTCATGAACCGTTTGCTACCAAAGAAACAAATACATTTGGATCCAACAGAACCTCCTTCTGTATCGACTGTCAGGTGAAGGAGAACTTTACTTTGTCTGGAATCACAAACCACAAAAGTGTCTTGTTGTCATGGATTCTCTTGATCTATATTGAACGACCTTTGAACCCGCTGGCAGAACCTTAGAACCTACACCAAACTTCAAAGCTGTGGTTCAACATGTCGTTCTGTTATTCACTTTCTCTTTCTTCTTTTCTATCTTTTTACTGTGTTTACCTGTTTAACAACCTGATATGACTCAGACTGGACCCGGTCAGGGGTCTCCAACCCTGGCCCTCAGGGGCCACACTGTCCTGAAGGTTCTAGATGTTTCCCTGCTCCAGCACTCCTGATTCTAATGAATGGTCACCCCACAGAGCTTGATTACAACCCAACATCTGGTGGTCTAGATGTATTGTTAGTTGTATATACTTTATTTCACACAAAATACAGTAAAACCTTTTTTAAATTTTAAATATACATTTTGTAATGAACAAAAACTTGATCTCAGTTTTGTGATCAAACGAGAAAATAAAATCATCTAACCAGATATTTTATGTCTTTGCTTTGCTTGGAAATCACTGAATTCTGACGTTTTTGTGCAAAATAGCTACACTTTTTAGCTGTGCTGCTGTCAGCCATGTTTTAGTGATAATAGCACGATCTTCTAGCCAGTTCATCTTGAAGAGATGCATTATGGATAAAGCTATTCACGTGAGCTGTGATTTTTAATCACACACACACACACACACACTGATGTGGTTTAACATACTTAAGTTTGGCAGGAGTCGAACAACTTTGTGAAAACCTTGAACATCCTCATCAGCTGAACTGCTCTCCATCACTCACCTTAGCCAGCTTACCTTACCGTCGCTTAGCAACCACCCTCATTAAAAATGGATGCGGTGGCTGTGTTGTCATGGTGTCGTCTGAGGACAGACCTGGTCCTGCTGAGTTCAGGTGTTTGGATGAGGATAACAGGACCATGATTGGTCCTCTGTGTCGTTCCTGTTCCCTTCCTGAAAGCCTTGCTGATGGATATAGATAATAACAGTGTCAGAGAGTCAGGTGGCTGAGCGGTTAGGGCATTGGTGTCGAACCATGAGCCATCAAGGACCAAGAGGGAGGCTGGTTTTCACATCACCCAGTAAAAACAGGTGATGTCCTGTTACATGTCACATAGCAATACTAACTCAGGCCGTCTGAGAAGCAGTGGTGTCTGTATTCCACTGCTGTCATTACTTCTGTGTGTATTGATGCTTTTAAAGGTGTGATGTGAAGTTCTCCCTATGTGGAACTAGGTCAGGGGTGGACATACCTGGTCCTTAAGGGTCAGGGGACATCATTAGATCAGGAGTGCTGGAGCAAGGAAACATCTAAAACCTTCAGGACAGTGTGGCCCTTGAGGACCAGGGTTGCCAACCCTTGACCTATGCTACTAACTAAAGGTTAAATTACCTAGAAGAAAAACACAACATGTTTTAAATTAACATAAATATTTCCTCAATGTTCTTTTTGGCATATGAACAATTAAGTCACATGTTTTGCATATATGCTCTGGAACAATCTGTGATAAATCAGTTTAACACTGTGATACACAAGAAACACTTGACATTGTACTGGTTTATATTCATCCACTACAACCCAGCCTTCCATTCCATGTCTTTATTAAATCCACATGGTTGATTGCTGACTGCAGTCCTCATTATGAAATCCAGCGTTATCTGACATTAAAAGATTATCACCGCTTCCCCAGAAACTGATATAAGTACTCCGGGTGATCCAGTCCCCTATTGAAGGCGATGCGTTATGACGCGTCCCAACGTTATAGCGGATTGTCTCCATAGCGATATGATCACGAGCGCCGCAACGCTCCTGTACAGCTGCCGCTTCTGCCGCCGCGTCCGCATCCACCGCGTCCGTGTCTGCCGCTCCATGGTCTTCAGCAGCGCTGAGTTTAGGGTTACAGAAAGCCCAGACCATCCCGCAAAAGTACACGAAAAACGTCCCCATGACCATGACCATGAGCGCGTAGGACTCCATCATTGCCTTGGTGACGGCAGATGTCATCTCGAGGTACTTTACAGTGTTCAGAGGATGAAACGGTGAAGAGATGCGCTTGCTCAAAACGGTAAGAAAAAGACAGAGAGATTTAAACAGGCTAATGACGCATTTTTTAAATATGACGAGTCTTTAAATGATCGGAATAAACAGGCTCGCAGCTGTAACCTCAGATTTTCTGGTGTGTAATGTTACCATCCTCGCTGCGGACTGAGCGGTGAGCAGGATCCGCATTGACAGACGCGTCAAGGTAAACAGCGCGAGACGCGTCAAGGTAAACAGCGCGTGCTAAAAATACACGCGGCCGCGCGGACGGTTTTGTTTCAGTTCAATTCTGAACGCAAGTTGCATAATATACTTTTAGATCATATGATGAGATGAAGTGATCACATTCTAAAACTACTTCGCAAGAAAAAGTATCTGAGCCGTTATGACCATAGATATCATAATTTAAGTTAATGTATATGGTTATGACCGTGTTTGACACTGCACCGTGTTTCTTTAGTGATGAAGAACCTGCAGCCTCTTGACCCTCGATGACACGAGTTTGACACCAGTGACTTGAAGGATTTGAGGAATTGCTGATCATCAACTTTTGCTTAACCATCTGTTGAGAACTGCATAGTGACCTTCTCTGACCTTTACCCTGCTGAACCTTAAGACATAAACTTGTCTTAAATATGATGATTATGATTATTATTATACTCCCTATTCAGATCACTTTATACTGTAATTGATTATCCCCACAAATATGTACCCCCCCCCCCCCATGTTTGTTTCTCGAGCGTATTCAGAATCAGAATTCTTCTTTATTCGCCATGCAAGTTACACAAACACGGGATTTACTGCGGCAAGATGGAGCAAATAAAGAACAGATACGGAACTTGAATAGAATATTACGATTAAAAAGTATATCTATTTTCTATTACACTATCCGCGTAATAGTTATACTAAGAATGTGACACTGTAACGAATTACTTCAATTTCGCTGTGTTCATTAATTTGGGAATCATGTGAATATTTTATGAATGTTTTAATACTGATGATGTAGAATACAAACATTGACAAGCACTTTTCTCACGCATAAAGTAACAAAACAAAAACAAGGATCTGACTTATCAAGAAGTCAAGAAGAAGTCTTATGGGTAATGTAGTTTTAAAACCCCCACTTTCTAACGCTTTCCTACCAGACTGCTTGGTTAAAAGTACTACACTCCCCATCTGGCGCCATCACGAGGCACCGGATGTCACTCACGCCGGAAGAGAAGACGCTCCTTCTCCCCAGCCATCTTGTGGCATCATCTAAGCGAAGTGTTCGCACCAAAACCTCGAAGAATCGGAGGAACATCCTGCTGAAGGGGCGTCATCATGCCCGGACAAATGCAAGAAGGTTTTGGCTGTGCCATAACTAATCGATTCGACCAATTATTTGACGACGAATCGGATCCGTTCGAACAGTTAAAGGAGGCCGCGAATAAGAAAAAAGAGGCTCCTGCTCCTGGTGGCGCGAAGAGCGCTGCTAAGCAACAGAAGAAGGAGACTCAGAAGGAGAGGAAGACTCCTGAGATCAAGAAGGAGGAGACACAAGCTCCTGCTCCTATCAAGAAAGACGGTTAGAAAAGCTTATTAAACCCCTTAAACCTCTTTAAACTAGCTGACACATTGACTCTGCTGGTAGCTATGATAAAGAACCTTCCATGAGGTCAACATGGTTCCTTCAGAGTACAGCAGGTTCTCCTCTCAGTCAGGAGGCAGTGTGAATAAGTGTGTGTTCTCTCACGACTGTGCTGACAGGTGAATGGAAGGTGTGATCGTGCTTTACACGCCTTAATAAACTATCCGGTGGCTGCAGCCAATCAGCGCAGGCCTTGGTAATGAAAACATGGGCCAGTCTAATTAGTCTGAGGTTAATTAGCAATCAGCCTGTTGTGTGATTGGTTAAAGTCTTCTGGTCGTACATTATGACGTCACTATGTCGATTTGCTCATTTTGCAAAATGAAACAAGTTCCATCAACCAGCCTTAAACGTAATAAGTTGATCAAACGATTTAAATAAACTGTTAAATCACCACATGGTTTTGACAGGAAATGCATGGCTGGTAATCTTATAAAGTTAGAGATGATCTACTTATCTTAATGTGCTCGTATGCTCAGTGATATCAAAAACCAAGACCAACCACACTCAGTCCCCTTAGTAACAACCCTCATGGCTTGGAGATAAAGTGTTAAAACATCTTCACTATAAAACTTCTAAACTGCTTCTGTCTAGATAACTGCCTAACCCTAACCATTCCTCCCATAGGCCAGCTCCTTTTATAGTAAAAACAAGGGCGTCACCCATAAGTAGCCTGTTCTTGTAGTAAAACCTAAAAGCCGTTTGGGTGAAGTGTTTCAGGGGGCAAAGGCGACATTTGCTCCTCTAGAGGAGACAGAACAGGTGCAGTTGCTGCATCTATTTTGGTCTGATGAAGACTGGGTGGAACCTGACTGGACAGTTACTGGTCACATGATCCAATCAGATTCACCACAGTAGTGACTGACTGTTCTGCAACTGTTGTGTTGCGTTACACTGATACCCAGCTGAATCAAAGGAGTCGAGTATTCAAAACGAGTCAGTGTGTGACTCTAGTGTAACTCACAAGCAGACCTTTTGATTTGAGAGTCATGGGTTCAAATCCCACCAACATCCTTTTTGGATGAGCAGCTAAATGAATCCATGAATTGTGTGATTGTATTGATGAGATGTGTTGTTCTGTTGTGTAGCAGGACCTGGTGTAAGGAGGCCCCCCCGCAGACCTGAAGGCCCAGCAGGGGTCCCCCAGCAGGGGTTCCAGGGGGAGGGACGCCCCCCCACAGACAGACGGCCGGACAGGCGCCCCCCACGTGAGCGACGCTTTGAGAAGCCCGCCGGAGGCGAGGACAAACCAGAGGGGGGAGAGTTCTCTGTAGAGAAGTGAGTGTGTGTGGGGGGGGGGAGCTACCAGATCAAACAGGCTACAGCCAGCTCTCCCATTGGCTGGACAGACTCCAGTCAGCCCTCCCATTGGCTGGACAGAATGACAGGTTGTTTACATCTGTTCACAACTTGCATGTGGACGTTTCTACTAAGCTTACCAGCCCTGGTCAGACTGATATTGATCCACTGATACAGAAGAAAAAGTAGGACAATCCACTGGGAGGGCTGACCTGTCTGTCTAACCTGTCTGTCTGATCTGACTGACCTGTCTGTCTGATCTGACTGACCTGTCTGTCTGATCTGTCTGTCTGTCTAACCTGTCTGTCTGATCTGACTGACCTGTCTGTCTGATCTGTCTGTCTGTCTGTCTGTCTAACCTGTCTGTCTGATCTGACTGACCTGTCTGTCTGATCTGTCTGACGTGCCTGTCTGGCTAGAATGGCCCTGTAGGAGTGATGTGCTACCATGTTACACATTATGAATGTCTTTACATTTCCTGGTGTTCTATGATGTCACATACCTCTGGTGTTCTATGATGTCACGTACCTCTGGTGTTCTATGATGTCACATACCTCTGGTGTTCTATGATGTCACTTCTGGTCCTCTGCCATGTCCTCTAACGCTGGTCTTGCTTCCCTCTGGAAGGCCCGTGGGAGAGAGGCCGCTGCGAGGCCGAGGCGGTGGCCGTGGAGGCCGTGGTATTGGACGAGGCCGGGGCATGGGACGCAGCGATGGCTTTGACTCGAGGGGGAAGAGAGAATTCGACAGACACAGCGGCAGTGATCGATCGTACGTCATTTCCTGTAGCCTCTAAACCCCCTTAAACCTCGCCTAGAGAGCAGTGTGTATGTGTGTGTACTACCATAGAGAGCAGTGTGTGTGTGTGTAGTACTATAGAGAGCAGTGTGTGTGTGTAGTACCATAGAGAGCAGTGTGTGTGTGTGTGTGTGTGTGTGTGTAGTACCATAGAGAGCAGTGTGTGTGTGTGTAGTACTATAGAGAGCAGTGTGTGTGTGTACTACCATAGAGAGCAGTGTGTGTGTGTGTGTGTGTGTGTACTACCATAGAGAGCAGTGTGTGTGTGTGGTACCATAGAGAGCAGTGTGTGTGTGTGTAGTACTATAGAGAGCAGTGTGTGTGTGTACTACCATAGAGAGCAGTGTGTGTGTGTGTAGTACTATAGAGAGCAGTGTGTGTGTGTACTACCATAGAGAGCAGTGTGTGTGTGTGTGTGTGTGTAGTACCATAGAGAGCAGTGTGTGTGTACTACCATAGAGAGCAGTGTGTGTGTGTACTACCATAGAGAGCAGTGTGTGTGTGTACTACCATAGAGAGCAGTGTGTGTGTGTAGTACCATAGAGAGCAGTGTGTGTGTGTAGTACCATAGAGAGCAGTGTGTGTGTGTAGTACCATAGACAGCAGTGTGTGTGTGTAGTACCATAGACAGCAGTGTGTGTGTGTAGTACCATAGACAGCAGTGTGTGTGTCCCAGCTAAAGCACATGTTGTTTCAGCAGCCAGAAAGGTGAAGAGAAACGTGGAGGAAGTGGATCTCATAACTGGGGCACCGTCAAGGATGAACTGAGGTGAGCTGACTTCATCTCAGGTGACCTCTCACCTGTCCAGGTGTCACAGGTGACCTCTCACCTGTCCAGGTGTCTCAGGTGACCTCTCACCTGTCCAGGTGTCTCAGGTGACCTCTCACCTGTCCAGGTGTCTCAGGTGACCTCTCACCTGTCCAGGTGTCTCAGGTGACCTCTCACCTGTCCAGGTGTCACAGGTGACCTCTCACCTGTCCAGGTGTCTCAGGTGACCTCTCACCTGTCCAGGTGTCTCAGGTGACCTCTCACCTGTCCAGGTGTCACAGGTGACCTCTCACCTGTCCAGGTGTCTCAGGTGACCTCTCACCTGTCCAGGTGTCTCAGGTGACCTCTCACCTGTCCAGGTGTCACAGGTGACCTCTCACCTGTCCAGGTGTCTCAGGTGACCTCTCACCTGTCCAGGTGTCACAGGTGACCTCTCACCTGTCCAGGTGTCTCAGGTGACCTCTCACCTGTCCAGGTGTCTCAGGTGACCTCTCACCTGTCCAGGTGTCACAGGTGACCTCTCACCTGTCCAGGTGTCACAGGTGACCTCTCACCTGTCCAGGTGTCTCAGGTGACCTCTCACCTGTCCAGGTGTCTCAGGTGACCTCTCGCCTGTCCAGGTGTCTCAGGTGACCTCTCGCCTGTCCAGGTGTCTCAGATGACCTCTCACCTGTCCAGGTGTCTCAGATGACCTCTCACCTGTCCAGGTGTCTCAGGTGACCTCTCACCTGTCCAGGTGTCACAGGTGACCTCTCACCTGTCCAGGTGTCTCAGGTGACCTCTCACCTGTCCAGGTGTCACAGGTGACCTCTCACCTGTCCAGGTGTCACAGGTGACCTCTCGCCTGTCCAGGTGTCACAGGTGACCTCTCGCCTGTCCAGGTGTCTCAGGTGACCTCTCACCTGTCCAGGTGTCTCAGGTGACCTCTCACCTGTCCAGGTGTCACAGGTGACCTCTCACCTGTCCAGGTGTCACAGGTGACCTCTCACCTGTCCAGGTGTCTCAGGTGACCTCTCACCTGTCCAGGTGTCACAGGTGACCTCTCACCTGTCCAGGTGTCTCAGGTGACCTCTCACCTGTCCAGGTGTCTCAGGTGACCTCTCACCTGTCCAGGTGTCACAGGTGACCTCTCACCTGTCCAGGTGTCACAGGTGACCTCTCGCCTGTCCAGGTGTCACAGGTGACCTCTCGCCTGTCCAGGTGTCACAGGTGACCTCTCGCCTGTCCAGGTGTCTCAGGTGACCTCTCGCCTGTCCAGGTGTCTCAGGTGACCTCTCACCTGTCCAGGTGTCTCAGGTGACCTCTCACCTGTCCAGGTGTCACAGGTGACCTCTCACCTGTCCAGGTGTCACAGGTGACCTCTCGCCTGTCCAGGTGTCACAGGTGACCTCTCGCCTGTCCAGGTGTCTCAGGTGACCTCTCACCTGTCCAGGTGTCTCAGGTGACCTCTCACCTGTCCAGGTGTCTCAGGTGACCTCTCACCTGTCCAGGTGTCTCAGGTGACCTCTCACCTGTCCAGGTGTCACAGGTGACCTCTCACCTGTCCAGGTGTCTCAGGTGACCTCTCACCTGTCCAGGTGTCTCAGGTGACCTCTCGCCTGTCCAGGTGTCACAGGTGACCTCTCACCTGTCCAGGTGTCACAGGTGACCTCTCACCTGTCCAGGTGTCTCAGGTGACCTCTCACCTGTCCAGGTGTCACAGCTCATGAATGTTGCTGTGTTTGCAGCGGAGAGCTGGACCAATCGAACGTCACGGAGGAAACCCCAGAGGGGGAGGAGCATCCTCCAGCAGACACTGAGAACAAGTATGACTTTCTCTTAGAACACCCTAGAACCTTAAATCCTCCTTGGTACATTAACACACCTTAGTGTACCCACACCACCTTGGTGAGGGCTAGACTGACTCCGCCTCCTCGTCCTGCAGGGAGAACGAGGTGGAGGAGGTGAAAGAGGAGGCCAAGGAGATGACCCTGGACGAGTGGAAGGCTGTGCAAGACAAGGAACGTGCCAAGGTGGAGTTCAACATACGCAAGGCTAACGAGGGCGCTGACAGCCAATGGAAGAAAGGATACGTGTTGCACAAGTCTAAAGGGGACGAGGTGAGGAGAGGCTGGTGAGACGCATCATCCTCATAACCAGCTGACGAGGAAGAGGAGGAGGACTAAGGGGGTTTCCTACACCTTAGAGCAGGGGTGGGCAATCCTGGTCCCTGAAAGCCACTGTCCTGAAGGTTCTAGATGTTTCCCTGCTCCAGCACTCCTGATTCTAATGAATGGGTCATTTGGAGGCTTCCACAGAGCTTGATAACGACCCGTTCGTCAGAGTCAGGTGTGCTGTAATCTAAACCTGTCAGGACAGTGTGGCCCCTGAGGACCAGGGTTGGAAACCCCTGCTGTAGACCAGGGGAAGCTGTGATGATGATCTGACGTGTCGCCCTTTCTTCCCCTGAAGGAGAAGAAGCCAGGAGCTGTGATCGAGGCTGAGGTGGAGGCAGAACCCACCAAGGTAGATTACACACACCCCACACAAACACACACACATCCCCACACACACCATCCCCTGACCTCTGACCTCTTGACATGCTTCAGGTTGAGGATGAGCACCACTTCCGGAAGCCGGCCAACGACATCACCGCCCAGCTGGAGATCAACTTTGGAGACCTGGGTCGCCCCAGCCGTGGTCGTGGAGGCCCCAGAGGGGGGCGAGGGGGCCGGGGGCGGGGTGAGGGTCGTGAGAGGGAGCCCAGGGAGACCCGGGAGGTGGGGGCTGCTTCTAGACCGGCCCGTGGACCCAGACCTGACAAGGTAACAAGCTCAACACACCATCCAGAACCTCAACACACCACCCAGAACCTCAACACACCATCCAGAACCTCAACACACCATCCAGAACCTCAACACACCATCCAGAACCTCAACACACCACCCAGAACCCCAACACACCATCCAGAACCTCAACACACCACCCAGAACCTCAACATACCATCCAGAACCTCAACACACCACCCAGAACCTCAACACACCACCCAGAACCTCAACACACCATCCAGAACCTCAACACACCACCCAGAACCTCAACACACCACCCAGAACCTCAACATACCATCCAGAACCTCAACACACCACCCAGAACCTCAACACACCACCCAGAACCTCAACACACCCTCCAGAACCTCAACACACCACCCAGAACCTCAACACACCATCCAGAACCTCAACACACCACCCAGAACCTCAACATACCATCCAGAACCTCAACACACCATCCAGAACCTCAACACACCACCCAGAACCTCAACACACCATCCAGAACCTCAACACACCATCCAGAACCTCAACATACCATCCAGAACCTCAACACACCACCCAGAACCTCAACACACCATCCAGAACCTCAACACACCACACATTCACCCCAGCACACATCCACCTCACCTGATGACCCTGTAGATCTCCAGACGGGGTCACCTGACTGTCTTCTCCCCCCTCCAGCCCAGCGGTGTGATCGTGCCCAACGTGGATGATCCTGAGGCCTTCCCTGCTCTGGCCTGAGCCTGCCACTCCGGGCCCCCCAGACCCCCTGGCCCCCCCAGACCCCCCTCCCCTGGTCCCCCCTCCACGAGGCTTGCATGTTTTCAGCAGAATTGAATTGATGGAGAACACTGTCATCTTGTATGACACAACTCTGAGGACTGAATTTACCGATTTTAAAAAGATGAAACAAAAAAACACACAAAACAAATGAACCTTATAAACACAGAAACCAGAGGACTCCTGTAATCTCAGAGTGAGTTATTAAGGTTTTATACTTTAGACAGTAAGGTAGCAGGGGGTGTTTCATACAGTATTTTTTTCAGAGATTATGCTTTCTTCATGAATACTTTTTTGTATTGCTGCTTGAAAATATGCATTTCCAAATATAAGTATGAGAAAAGTATTCTTTATCTTGTGGTGTCCCTCCCCAGCTCTGATACTGTAACAAGGAGCAGCTTCAGACCTGGGGGGTCCTGAACACGTTACTGCTACAGTCCAGGGAATTTAAGATATGGGGGGGTCTTTTATTTAATTTTTTAAACTCTGGGTTATATCTCTTAACCTAGGTCTGGTCCACTGTTCCTATGGTGATGGACCTGTGGGAGGGTGCAGGGTTTAAAACTATAATCCAGTGATTGTGCTGCTGTTACAGTTTCAGTTCTGTCAGCTGAACAGGGGGGGCGGGGGGGGGGGCGGGGTCAATGTGAACTGCTGTACTGCGATTATGGACAAATCCTGTCTTTTCTAATCCAAACCCAGCTATTTTAACTGGTGCTGTACTGATATAGGACCCCCCCCCCAGGTCTCTGCACCACACCTGTCTGTAGTTCACCTGTGTACTGATACCCCCCCCCCACACACACACACACACAGGGACACCACAGCATAGTCACTCTGAAACTAATACCTGATCCAGTGAGCAGTCAGAGCATCTCAAGCTGTGCTGTTCTACACCTCTCGCTAAATAAAGGGCGTCGCTTCATCTCTGCATGGGACTCCTTCTTTCCCCTCCATGACTGAGGCCAGGACAGGATCTGGGGTGAAGCTCGGTGGTTACAGTATTGGTTTGCAGGTTGGAATCCTCTCTGAATGCTACATGGATGCTGTGTGAGCACTCGTCAGTCCAGGAAGGGGCTGCAGTCGATCTTCACAGCATCCAGGGTCAGTTTCCCTCCCAGAGGAATCCCTGTGAAGGAGCTGAACACAGAGGGGAAGAACTCCTCTTCCTCCTCTTCATCATCCTCCTCTTCCTCCTCCCCAAGCCCGTGGTTGGAGACGTACACCACAGACGTGTCCTGAGACGCCAGCGTCCGATCTGAGGCGTCTGACTGCTGGGAGAAGCTCTTGAGGTAGGAGGTGTGGAACCCTGGCAGGTGTGGCAGTGCAGAGGTGCTGCCCTCTGGAGGGTTGGAGGTGGTACTGCAGGGGGCAGGGATCTCTCCTCCCCAGTCCTCTGGTAACTCCTGGACCTCCACACTGATTGGCTCCTGGCTCAGGCTGGAGTCACTCAGGTGCGCCTGAACAAACAGCTCCCCCTACAGGCAGGGAGGGAGACGGTCAGGGTTCAATTCAAATGTCTCCATTGCGAGACTAATAAAGGTAGTTTTAGAAGAATGTTGGGATTAGAATGAGTGTGGAGTGAATGTGTGTGTGTGTGTGTAAGAGAGAGAGTGTGTACCTCCTTTTTGACACACTCCTTTGCCCATTTGCTGTTAGCAGGATCTGGAACCATATCTAACATGAGGCAGTTAAAGACCAGATATACCCTGGAGAGGGGGGGGGGGGGGGGGGGCAGAACATCAGACCATAACACCATGCTGAGCTGTCTGTCTGCTCCACCTGTCTGTCTGCACCACCTGTCTGTCTGCACCACCTGTCTGTCTGCACCACCTGTCTGTCTGCACCAGCTGTCTGTCTGCACCAGCTGTCTGTCTGCACCACCTGTCTGTCTGCACCAGCTGTCTGTCTGCACCAGCTGTCTGTCTGCACCACCTGTCTGTCTGCTCCACCTGTCTGTCTGCTCCACCTGTCTGTCTGCTCCACTCACCTCTGCTGAACAGCCGAGCAGTGCCACAGACAAATCATCACCATGACGACGGCAGTGATGAGGCAGGTCATCAGCACGATGGTCTCTGGAGACGGGCTCTGGTCCTCTGAAGAACACACACACACCCTGGAGGTCAGATCTGTTGTCTCACCACACACACACACACACCCTGGAAGTGGGAGGAGCCTGGGTAGAGGAGGGGAGGAGCCTGGGTGTAGACTCACGCTGCCTGCTGATGAAGATGGTGTGGCTGGGAGGCCCCTCCCCTGCGGCTGTGCTGGCGGTCAGCCAGAGGTGGTAGGTGTGTCCAGGGGACAGAGGGGAGGCCAGGCTGTGCTGCTGCTTCCAGGCTGGGATCACACCTGCAACAAGCTCAGGTCAGCAGGACACACAGCAGAGCAGTGCAGACTGCAGCAGAGCAGTGCAGACTGCAGCAGAGAAGTGCAAACTGCAGCAGAGCAGTGCAGACTGCAGAAGAGCAGTGTAGACTGCAGCAGAGCAGTGTAGACTGCAGCAGAGCAGTGTAGACTAGTAGAGCAGTGTAGACTACAGCAGTGCAGACTACAGCAGAGCAGTGCAGACTGCAGCAGAGCAGTGCAGACTGCAGTAGAGCAGTGCAGACTGCAGCAGAGCAGTGTAGACTGCAGTAGAGCAGTGTAGAATACATCAGAGCAGTGTAGACTGCAGTAGAGCAGTGTAGAATACAGAAAAGCAGTGCAGACTGCAGCAGAGCAGTGTAGACTACAGTAGAGCAGTGTAGACTACAGCAGTGCAGACTACAGTAGAGCAGTGTAGAGTACAGCAGAGCAGTGCAGACTGCAGCAGAGCAGTGTAGACTACAGCAGTGTAGACTAAAGCAGTGTAGTGTAGACTACAGCAGAGCAGTGTAGACTAAAGCAGTGTAGTGTAGACTGCAGCAGAGCAGTGTAGACTACAGCAGTGTAGACTACAGTAGAGCAGTGCAGACTGCAGCAGAGCAGTGTAGACTGCAGTAGAGCAGTGTAGACTACAGCAGAGCAGTGCAGACTGCAGCAGAGCAGTGTAGACTACAGCAGAGCAGTGCAGACTGCAGCAGAGCAGTGTAGACTGCAGCAGAGCAGTGTAGACTACAGTAGAGCAGTGCAGACTACAGCAGAGCAGTGCAGACTGCAGTAGAGCAGTGCAGACTGCAGTAGAGCAGTGTAGACTACAGTAGAGCAGTGCAGACTGCAGTAGAGCAGTGCAGACTGCAGTAGAGCAGTGTAGACTACAGTAGAGCAGTGCAGACTACAGCAGAGCAGTGCAGACTGCAGTAGAGCAGTGTAGACTACAGTAGAGCAGTGCAGACTACAGCAGAGCAGTGCAGACTGCAGTAGAGCGGTGTAGACTACAGTAGAGCAGTGCAGACTGCAGTAGAGCAGTGCAGACTGCAGTAGAGCAGTGTAGACTACAGTAGAGCAGTGCAGACTGCAGTAGAGCAGCGCAGACTGCAGTAGAGCAGTGTAGACTACAGTAGAGCAGTGCAGACTACAGCAGAGCAGTGCAGACTGCAGTAGAGCGGTGTAGACTACAGTAGAGCAGTGCAGACTGCAGTAGAGCAGTGCAGACTGCAGTAGAGCGGTGTAGCAGGGGGAGTCCGTACTGCAGACAGTCTTTCCGTTGGCTTGGTGTTTCCCTCCATAAGGTATCAGGCAGGCGTTGTAGTGGAGGACACACCCCTGACTGTGTGTATGAGGCATCCAGACAGAGCTCAGGGTCAGCCTGCCCCCCTCCTCCTGGTGACTGAACCTGGGTCCTGCTGTGGGCGCTGAGGAACACAGATCAGGGTTGAGCTACAGCAGCGGACTGGACACCACCAGACCATGCTGCTGGCTTCCCCCCTGCTCTTACCTTTCTCCTCGGTGTGGACAGCCTCAAACCCCGCCCTGCCCAGAGGCCCCGCCCCGCCCGGTGACCCTGCATACTCCACCACCACCGCTCCTGAGTAACAGTCGTATGGGCGGATGTCTACAGGAGGGAAAAACAAGAAATCACATCACTGGAAGAGCAGAGAATAATAAGAATAAACAAGTGGCTGTGTTCAGGGTGTGTTCAGGGTGTGTTCAGGGTCAGACCTGTCAGTGTGGTGTTGGTGTGTTCAGGGCTCAGTCTGAGCCAGCTGAGCTCTGTGATTCTCCTGCCAGCAGGGTACCACTCCACCAGGTAGCCCTGCACCTGCGCTGCACCTACAGGCCTCCGCCACCAGAGGGCAACAGTGGAGTTGCTCTCCACTCGCCAGGACACTTCCTGAGGGGGCGGGGCTGGGGAGGGACAGAGAACGGAGATGGGAG
The DNA here is from genome assembly GCA_030340665.1 of Neosalanx taihuensis. Lineage (NCBI taxonomy): Eukaryota > Metazoa > Chordata > Actinopteri > Osmeriformes > Salangidae > Neosalanx > Neosalanx taihuensis. Next base: position 5,573,657 of record CM059308.1, read on the forward strand.
ACTGCGTGTGTGTGTATGTGGGGCTGTGTGTGTGTAGGGGTGTGTGTGGTAGCTGTTGCTGTGGCAGGACGGAGGTTGGGCCTCACCTGCAGCAGGTCTGATGCTGAGGGGAACAGGTGGGGAACGCCCTCTGGAGTTCTCAGCTACCACTGTGACCTCACAGGCAGACAGGAAGCAGTTCCACTGCACTGACAGATGATTGGTCGAGGCGTTGGTAGAAAACTGCACACTTTTCAGAAGGTTGTGAACTCTGACCTCGTAGAACAAGACACGCCCCCTGGCGTCCTGGTCAGTCAGCCTCTGCAAACAGCCCAGCATGTGTTACCATAGCAACATGGCACAGAGGAGGGGGGGGTGGCTTCAGTAACCATGGGAACATGGCGTGGAAGGTATCAGTTCTTCTAAGAGCTCTGCTTTCTTGGAAACTGAAACTAGTCTGAGTTTCAGACTGAGCCACAGTGACAGAGGAACACCAGCTGAGGCAGTGGGGAGAATACACACACACACAGATACACACACACAGATACACACACACAGATACACACACACAGATACACACACACAGATACACACACACAGGTACACACATGCACACACCTGCAGTCTACAGGGTTTCTGTTGGGGTTAGATGCTAACTGCATATACTACTGCAATAAAAACTCCAATCTTACATCATACTGTGTGTGTGTGTGTGTGTGTGTGTGTGTGTGTGTGTGTGTGTGTGTGTGGACACTCACCTTCCAGTGTATATGGAGTGACTCTTTGTCCAGTGTGTACCACACATCCACTGGTTTGACAGGAACTGTAGAACAGAGGAAGGGATGAGGAGATGAGGAGGTGAAGGGATGAGGAGATGAGGAGGTGAAGGGATGAGGAGATGAGAAGGTGAAGGGATGAGGAGATGAGGAGGTGAAGGGATGAGGAGATGAGAAGGTGAAGGGATGAGGTGAAGGAATGAGGAGATGAAGGGATGAGGAGATGAGGAGGTGAAGGGATGAGGATGTGAAGGGATGAGGAGATAAGGAGGTGAAGGGATGAGGAGATGAGGAGGTGAAGGGATGAGGAGATGAGAAGGTGAAGGGATGAGGTGAAGGAATGAGGAGATGAAGGGATGAGGAGATGAGGAGGTGAAGGGATGAGGATGTGAAGGGATGAGGAGATAAGGAGGTGAAGGGATGAGGAGATGAGGAGGTGAAGGGATGAGGAGATGAGGAGATGAAGGGATGAGGAGGTGAAGGGATGAGGAGATGAGGAGATGAAGGAATAACTCATTTACTATCTAAATCCAGCACATTATCAAGACATGAAGGACAGTGAGTCCTTCCCCATCAGCAGACACCTCAGTTCAGAGAGGAAGCTGGGTGAACAGGACTTCCTGCCCTGTACAGAGGCTGGTGTGTGACGAGGCATTACGATGATTCATCATAAGAAGCTGTGAGCTTTGATGTCTGAACCACAGGAGTCAGAGGTTCAAAACCAGCTCCACAAACTCATTTGATTGGACCTACTGAGTCAGAGAGTCTCTCCTGCTCACTGTTAGGTTAACCTGACCAATCCTCGGGGTTAACGAACGAGCCACATCAGCAGTATGTGTGTGTGTGTGTGTGTGTGCATGTACAGTGTGTGTGTGTGTTGTCTCACCGTCCTCCTCTGTGATGTTGGAGATAGTGTTGCTCCACTCACTCCAGAAGTCCGTCCTGAACCTGGCTCTGACCCGGAAGTCATAACGCTGGTAGGGCTGCAGGTCATACAACCTGTAGAGCTGCAGAGAGGGGCGGGGCTGGAAAGAGGGGCGGGGCTGGAGAGAGGGGCGGGGCTGCAGAGAGGGGTGGAGAGAAGGGCGGGGCTCCAGAGAGGGACGGAGAGAGGGGCAGAAATAGGGGTCAGTCACATCTGCCACCCAAATACAAAGCCTGCATGACTGAACCCTACCTGAGGTGTAGAACCCTACCTGTGTTCTAGTAGAACCCTACCTGAGGTGTAGTAGAACCTTCTCCCTGGGGAACCAGGTGGCAGGTGGTCCAGTGCCGGCCTGCTGAGCGGCACTGAGCCTCTGTCTCCTGCTCGGATTGGGTCTCCTGTAGCATCAACACACAGCTCCTGGAGGAGCAGAGAGCAGCGACAAGGACAGGGGGGCGGGGCCTCACTACCACACCACAGAGGAGGATGAGAGAAAGTAGGAGGAGGAGGAGAGAGGAGAGGAGGAAAGAGGAGGAGAGAGAGGAGGAGAGAGAAGAGGAGGAGGCAGGGTTAGACCACAAACACACTTTCACTTTCAGGCTCAAATGTCAACTGTATTTTTACTGTACAACAATCCAGAGTAAGGTAGCAGGGTAACAGATGGCAGGGTAACAGAGGGCAGGGTAGCAGGGTAACAGAGTGCAGGGTAACAAAGGGCAGGGTAACAGAGAGCAGGGTAACAGGGTAACAGAGGGCAGGGTAACAGGGTAACAGAGGGCAGGGTAACAGGGTAACAGAGGGCAGGGTAACAGAGGGCAGGGTAACAGAGGGCAGGGTAACAGGGGGCAGGGTAACAGAGAGCAGGGTAACAGAGGGCAGGGTAACAGAGGGCAGGGTAACAGAGGGCAGGGTAACAGAGGGCAGGGTAACAGGGGGCAGGGTAACAGAGAGCAGGGTAACAGAGGGCAGGGTAACAGGGGGCAGGGTAACAGAGGGCAGGGTAACAGGGTAACAGAGGGCAGGGTAACAGAGAGCAGGGTAACAGAGGGCAGGGTAACAGGGGGCAGGGTAACAGAGAGCAGGGTAACAGAGGGCAGGGTAACAGAGGGCAGGGTAACAGAGGGCAGGGTAACAGAGGGCAGGGTAACAGGGGGCAGGGTAACAGAGAGCAGGGTAACAGGGGGCAGGGTAACAGAGAGCAGGGTAACAGAGGGCAGGGTAACAGAGGGCAGGGTAACAGAGGGCAGGGTAACAGGGGGCAGGGTAACAGAGAGCAGGGTAACAGAGGGCAGGGTAACAGGGGGCAGGGTAACAGGGTAACAGAGGGCAGGGTAACAGAGGGCAGGGTAACAGAGGGCAGGGTAACAGGGGGCAGGGTAACAGGGTAACAGAGGGCAGGGTAACAGAGGGCAGGGTAACAGGGGGCAGGGTAACAGGGTAACAGAGGGCAGGGTAACAGAGGGCAGGGTAACAGGGTAACAGAGGGCAGGGTACCAGAGAGCAGGGTAACAGAGGGCAGGGTAACAGAGGGCAGGGTAACAGGGGGCAGGGTAACAGGGTAACAGAGGGCAGGGTAACAGAGGGCAGGGTAACAGGGGGCAGGGTAACAGGGTAACAGAGGGCAGGGTAACAGAGGGCAGGGTAACAGGGTAACAGAGGGCAGGGTACCAGAGAGCAGGGTAACAGAGGGCAGGGTAACAGAGGGCAGGGTGACAGGGGGCAGGGTAACAGGGTAACAGAGGGCAGGGTAACAGAGGGCAGGGTAACAGGGTAACAGAGGGCAGGGTACCAGAGAGCAGGGTAACAGAGGGCAGGGTAACAGAGGGCAGGGTAACAGGGGGCAGGGTAACAGGGTAACAGAGGGCAGGGTAACAGAGGGCAGGGTAACAGGGTAACAGAGGGCAGGGTACCAGAGAGCAGGGTAACAGAGGGCAGGGTAACAGAGGGCAGGGTACCAGAGAGCAGGGTAACAGAGGGCAGGGTAACAGAGGGCAGGGTAACAGAGGGCAGGGTAACAGAGGGCAGGGTACCAGAGAGCAGGGTAACAGAGGGCAGGGTAACAGAGGGCAGGGTACCAGAGAGCAGGGTAACAGAGGGCAGGGTAACAGAGGGCAGGGTAACAGGGGGCAGGGTAACAGGGTAACAGAGGGTAGGGTAACAGAGGGCAGGGTAACAGAGGGCAGGGTAACAGGGGGCAGGGTAACAGGGTAACAGAGGGCAGGGTAACAGAGGGCAGGGTAACAGAGGGCAGGGTAACAGGGGGCAGGGTAACAGGGTAACAGAGGGCAGGGTACCAGAGAGCAGGGTAACAGAGGGCAGGGTAACAGAGGGCAGGGTAACAGATGGCAGGGTAACAGAGGGCAGGGTAACAGAGGGCAGGGTAACAGAGGGCAGGGTAACAGGGTAACAGAGGGCAGGGTAACAGATGGCAGGGTAACAGGGGGCAGGGTAACAGGGTAACAGAGGGCAGGGTAACAGATGGCAGGGTAACAGGGTGGTGGTGGGGGGTTCGTACCAATGTCCCTCAGGGTGAAGTTGAGGGTTGTGGACTGGTTGGACCCCAGCTTGTTAGAGGCGCTGACCCACACTGAAAACACAGAGCTATCTGGGCCAGGCACAGGGACCCGGGCCTCGGCAGAACCAGACCCCCTGCTGGTGGATCTGTAGGTCTCCACGGTAACGCCAGATCCACGCCTCACCCTGCGTAACCACGGCAACAACCCCATCAGTGTTGCTTACATTCTATAGGTCAAACGGTTTGATCTAACAACCTGTGTTAGGCACCAACTGTGCTCCTCTCATATCCTGCAGCTACTTCCTGTTTCCCTCACCTCAGCGTCCAGCTGGTCCAGAGGTACGTGTCACTTCCTGTCCCCCAGGAACACAGCAGGTCTCCTCCAGGTCCGTCCTGCAGGCAGCTCAGAGCGTCAGGAGCGGCTGGTGGGTCTGGAACACAGGCAGAGCACAGCTATACTGTTACAGAGGCAGTATAACCTGTGGACAGGGTGAGACTGAGGAGGGGAGGCAGGGTGAGGCAGGGCCAGGGAGGGTGAGGCAGAGCCAGGCAGAGCCAGGCAGGGTGAGGCAGGGTGAGGCAGGGCGAGGCAGAGCCAGGCAGGGCCAGGCAGGGTGAGGCAGGGCCAGGCAGAGTGAGGCAGGGTGAGGCAGGGCCAGGCAGGGTGAGGCAGGGCCAGGCAGGGCCAGGCAGGGTCAGGCAGGGCCAGGCAGGGCCAGGCAGGGCCAGGCAGGGTCAGGCAGGGCCAGGCAGGGTGAGGCAGGGCCAGGCAGGGCGAGGCAGGGTGAGGCAGGGCCAGGCAGGGTGAGGCAGGGCCAGGCAGGGTCAGGCAGGGTCAGGCAGGGCCAGGCAGGGTGAGGCAGGGCCAGGCAGGGCCAGGCAGGGTCAGGCAGGGCCAGGCAGGGTCAGGCAGGGCCAGGCAGGGTCAGGCAGGGTGAGGCAGGGTGAGGCAGGGCGAGGCAGAGCCAGGCAGGGCCAGGCAGGGTGAGGCAGGGCCAGGCAGGGTGAGGCAGGGTGAGGCAGGGCCAGGCAGGGTGAGGCAGGGCGAGGCAGAGCCAGGCAGGGCCAGGCAGGGTCAGGCAGGGCCAGGCAGGGTAAGGCAGGGCCAGGCAGGGCCAGGCAGGGTCAGGCAGGGCCAGGCAGGGTGAGGCAGGGCCAGGCAGGGCCAGGCAGGGTCAGGCAGGGCCAGGCAGGGCCAGGCAGGGTGAGGCAGGGCCAGGCAGGGTGAGGCAGGGTGAGGCAGGGCCAGGCAGGGTGAGGCAGGGCCAGGCAGGGCCAGGCAGGGTGAGGCAGGGCCAGGCAGGGTGAGGCAGGGCCAGGCAGGGTGAGGCAGGGTGAGGCAGGGTGAGGCAGGGCCAGGCAGGGCCAGGCAGGGCCAGGCAGGGTGAGGCAGGGTCAGGCAGGGTGAGGCAGGGCCAGGCAGGGTGAGGCAGGGCCAGGCAGGGTGAGGCAGGGCCAGGCAGGGCGAGGCAGGCGACTCACAGCCGGTGAACACATCCAGTCCGCAGGGCTCCGGGTTGTTGTCACAGTGACAGCTGTAGGTGCTGTTTCTCTGGATGTTGGTGACGTCCAGGACGAGGGTGGTGGTGTTGAGCCTCCTGGGAGTGTGACCAGCAGGGGCTGGGGCTGTGTCCAGGCTCATGGACCAGCAGCCTGGAGGAAAGGTGCAGAACACCTGGAAGCTGGAGCCCAGAGGCAGCATGGTGGGGCTGCTGGAGGACGCTACACAAGGCTTCCTGCCTGCACACAGCAACCAGACGGTCAGTTTGGAGGGGATCAGGTGGCCGTTAGGGGGAATCAGGCTAGTAGTTCTTGGGCAAAATACTTTTTACAGTGATTCTATACATCTACTACAAATATTTCTAGTTCAATTCTTGACATTCTTGATGCAGAATGTATATAGAAGTGTTCAGTGTGCTGTGAAACCTGTGTCTGGGCACAACTTACCTGAGCAGCTTCCAGAATGATCCAGCAGCAGAAGAGGCAGTAACCAAGTCCAGGACAGGAGGGTCATCCTTGCTCCACTCACACACACCTGCTCAGTACACACCTGCTCAGTACACACCTGCTCAGTACACACCTGCTCACACACACATTTAAAATATTTACTCATTTAACTTTACACTAAAGTGAACGCAAAATCTCAGAATAAGACCTTAAAATGAAATGTTACCTTTCATTGCCGCTTTTTACTATAAGAATTACTCGTATTTTACGAGGAACACATTCATTTACACACACTGACGAATACTTCAGTTAGAAGAAATACTAAATGTTCGTTAATAGAACTGCTAAATCAGAAACACAGCGGTGCCACAGGAATACTGAACTAACGGACAAACTTAGTGTAATTGAGAAAAGATAAAATAAGAGTAACTCACTGTGTCCAGTAGTTACAGAGCCATAACTTCTGCTTCACATCACCACGACTTCACTTTAAACGGAGCTTAAAAACGTCACATTACATGACATTATATGACATTACATTCAAACTCTCCGTTTTCACATCTCTGTCCGTTTATCTTGAAACGTCCACCCAGCTCGCGCTCAGCAGCTCGCGCGTGGGTCTGTGGCACCAGTGAGCGCGCGTGGTTTCGCTTCGAGGCGCGCGCTTTCCTGTCGCGCGTGTGAAGATGCCATTTATGTCTGAAAGCAGCAACAGGCTGGAAAAACAGGCAGTAAAGGAGAGGCCAGACTGCTTTACTTTCAGAGGAAAACATGTCTAATCATCACTTTCTCCTGTGATGTGAAGGATTTTTGGACTTGAACCATTTCTGTAACCGACAAAGGTTCATAAGAGCGACACTCATCCAGGTTCGACTGGACTGACTGACTTTAATTAAACTGTCATTGCCGCCCCCCCCCACACCACACCACACACACACACACACACACACACACACACACACACACATCCTGTGAAGAATACAGCAGGTGTTTCCCCCAGCTCAGCTGTCAGTTATCCATTCCACACAAAGAAAGTCCTTCTAACGGTTTAGAAAGACACCTCAAGACTTCTTAACCGTGTTTAAAACTCAACAGTCTTTAAGGCTCCTGTCCAGATCCCCAGACATCTGAACAGTGATGTTAGTCCCTCAGTTCTCTCAGTGTCAACACGGTATTGTCACTCTATTACTACTGAATTACTCCTCCCAACTTTCTACCATTTTTCCTCCTCTAGTGAGTTTTTCTGGGAGTTTAGGTTGACTGAAGGGCAGGTCTATGGGCAGCATACTGTATGTGAAACCATCTCTGACATTGCTTGTAAAAATGGGCTATACAAATAAAGTTTGATTTGACTACTTTGCCAGTAGAACAGAGGCTTCTTCATCTTGGTTCACTACTGAGACACTTCCTGTTTCCTGTTTACTTTACTTGCACAAGTCCCACAACAGAATCACTCTCACTGACCCACTTATTCATTCATGCTTGTTCATCCTTTCAGTAGTAAAACCCACAAATATATTCAGTGGTTTGGATTTCAATTTGTGACATGCAGGTGAAAACACACAGTGTTCTTCTAGTCAGCCTGACACCAAACTACATCCATCCCCATTGGTCACACTGGTCAAGTTACATCCATCCCCATTGGTCAGCTCTGGTCAGGAAGTGTTGAGCAGACCAGCTGATTGGGGGAAGTAGCCACAGGCGTCTACCTGCTGCTGAGGCCACAAGCTCTCCTTCTCTGCTGGAGACGCCTGCAAGCCCTGCAGCCCACCCTGACATCCAGACCCCTGTGGTTCTTCTGGCTGGTACCTCCCTCCCCGCAGCCACGCATCCCCAGGGAAGAGGCTGGTCATCTGGGGAGAAACGGGGGAGAGAGGACACCCCACGGAGGTGTGAGTAGGAAGGGGAGAGGCAGAGAGTTGCAGAGCCACATCACAGAGCCATGTTCCCAGCAGAGCTCCAGGTAGATCCAGGTCTCTGACAGCCCTTCTCTCCCAACACGCTGCAGCCATCCTCCTCTCCTCCTGCCTCTCCTCTCCCTCAGCCTGCTGCTGGGGAGCTGGGATGGAGGTCTGGGGTTTGTAGCCTGTGTGAGGACCCTCTAAGGGTCCACCCTGGATGTCCGGCCCCTCTCCTCCCTGGATGTCCGGCCCCTCTCCTCCCTGGATGTCAGGCCCTTCTCCAGGGTCCAGGCTGGGCTGTGAGAAGGTCCTGGTGTGGGTGTCCTCCATGTGGATAATGGGGTAAACCTCCTCCCTCTCCTCCTGGGACATCTGCTCGATGAGGGACAGCAGCACAGGGTCACTGTGTCTGGACCTCTGCTGGGCCTCCTGCTGGGCCTCCTGCTGGGCCTCCTGCTGGGCCTCCTGCTGGGAACCAGACACACATCAGAGACTAACACACACACCTCAGACACTAACACACACACCTCAGAGACAATAACATGTGCAGTAGTTATTTATTGCTGTTTACACTACTGTTTTCACGCTACTGGTAATGATTCATTTCTCTCTCCTGAGACTTTCCCTCTCTGTAACCTGCTGCTGTTGTTGAACCAAGGGATGAAAGAGGGAACCAGAGAGCAGCCATGTGTCAGTCACACTCACATCCCGGTGATTCACTTCCTTAAAGCCATGTTTGATGGAGGTCAAACTCAGTGAAGTTAAAAGTTTACAGATAAGAACCTCCACCAACATATAGTTTACACCAGTCACAGAGTCATGTTATCTTACTGAGGTGGTGAAGAAGAGTGATGTCTAACTGTGTTGGTGAACAGTGTTGGTGAACAGTGTTGGTGAACAGTGTTGGTGAATAGTGTTGGTGAACAGTGTCGGTGAAAAGTGTCGGTGAAAAGTGTCGGTGAACAGTGTCGGTGAACAGTGTTGGTGAACAGTGTTTACCAGAAGCAGCTTGATAGCGTTGCTGTTCCCAGGCTGGGGGGCAGGGTCTACCAGACAGCTTGGTCCCATCTTCATGCACGTGTGTTTCAGCCTGCGGTGGAGCACAGCTGGGTCAGTTCCACACGCGTGTTACTCTGCACACGTGAGGCTGGGTTCAGAGGTCAGAGGTAAGGGACAGAGTTGAGAGGTCAGAGGTCAGGGTACCTCATCCTGACGTATCTGCAGAACAGGACATTCACCAGCAGGACCATGAGAAGGCTGGCCACGCCCACCACCCACATCACCCCCCTGACTGGAGGAGCACAGGAGGGATCAGAAACACCATTAGAAACACCATTAGAAACACCAACAGAAACACCAACAGAAACACCATTAGAAACACCACCAGAAACACCATTAGAAACACCATTAGAAACACCACCAGAAACACCATTAGAAACACCATTAGAAACACCATTAGAAACACCATTAGAAACACCATTAGAAACACCACCAGAAACACCATTAGAAACACCATTAGAAACACCATTAGAAACACCATTAGAAACACCATTAGAAACACCACCAGAAACACCATTAGAAACACCATTAGAAACACCATTAGAAACACCACCAGAAACACCATTAGAAACACCATTAGAAACACCACCAGAAACACCATTAGAAACACCATTAGAAACACCACCAGAAACACCATTAGAAACACCATTAGAAACACCACCAGAAACACCATTAGAAACACCATTAGAAACACCATTAGAAACACCACCAGAAACACCATTAGAAACACCATTAGAAACACCATTAGAAACACCACCAGAAACACCATTAGAAACACCATTAGAAACACCACCAGAAACACCATTAGAAACACCACCGGAAACACCATTAGAAACACCACCAGAAACACCATTAGAAACACCATTAGAAACACCATTAGAAACATCATTAGAAACACCAACAGAAACACCAACAGAAACACCAACAGAAACACCATTAGAAACACCATTAGAAACACCATCCCAAACCCCCCCAGAGGAGACACTAACCTGTAGAAGCGGGAGGCTGGGAGGACACCCAGGCCCCCAGGGGCCCCTCCCCAGCGGAGGTGGAGGCAGAGACAGCCAACGTCACGTAGACGTCTGGACAGACGAGCCTGAGACGCCTGATTCCCTTGGCTGGAACAGTGTCTGCACACACACACACATACGTGCACACACACACACACATGCAGACACACACATATACGTGCAGACACACACATATAACACCTTACACAAAAACTTAATTTCACACAGCCACATTACACACACACCCTTAACACTTGGTGCTGGTGACTGTTGAATGCTGGTGGAACAGAGAACAGGAGAGTGTTCTAGAGGAACAGAAAGAACTGGAGAGAGTTCTAGAGGAACAGACAGTTTGTTGTTTGAACTTCCTGTGTGATCACAGGGGGGTTTAAGAATAACCTCATGTACACCAGATAGTTGTGTTAACCGCTAAACATCAAAACAGAAGGACAGAACAGTGTAATTTGTGCTCTGAAGCTGGTTTGAACTAAAACACTGGAGAGGCCTTCAGAAGGGTTATGTCAAGTGAGTCAGTGATAATGTTAGCATTAAGCTCTCTCTCTCTCTCTCTCTCTCTCTCTGTCAGTGTCTCACACAGCCATGCCTGCTTCACTGCTGTCTCTCTCCCCCTCTCTCTCTCTCTGTCTCTCTCTCTCTCTGTGTGTCTCTCTCTGTCTGTCTGTCTGTCTGTCTGTCTGTCTGTCTGTCTGTGTCTCTGTCTGTCTGTCTGTCTCTGTCTGTCTCTCTCTCTGTCTCTCTCTCTCTCTCTGTCTCTCACTCTCTCTGTCTCTTTCTCTCTCTCTGTCTCTCTGACTCTCTCTCTCTCTGTCTCACTCTCTCTGTCTCTCTCTCTCTGTCTCTCTCTCTCTCTGTCTCTCTCTCTCTGTCTCTCTCTCTCTCTCTGTCTCTCTCTCTCTCTCTCTCTCTGTCTCTCTCTCTCTCTGTCTCTCTCTCTGTCTCTCTCTCTCTCTCTCTCTCTGTCTCTCTCTCTCTCTCTCTGTCTCTCTCTCTCTTCTTTATTGACTGGGAACTGTGTCTAATTGCTGTTTTGTGGTTTGTGGGTAAGATGAGCAGGCAGGTGAATTCCACCCGTTACGTAAGAGAACAGAAAACTCAACATCTTCACACGACTGTTCCATCCCACACACACACACACACGTGCACACATCACCCCACACACACACCTACACCTGCACACACAATCGTGCACAGCCCCCCCTCCCTCCCTCCCTCCCTCCCTCCCTCCCTCCCTCCCTCCCTCCCTCCCTCCCTCCCTCCCTCCCTCCCTCCCTCCCTCCCTCCCTCCCTCCACACACACACACACTGACCCCTGTGCATGGTTCCCAGGGCTCGCAGGTAGACAGTGTAGTGTGTGATGACCCCCCTCTGCTGCTCCACAGCCAGCTCCTCCCAGGTGACCAGCAGCTGCCCTGCCTGGCGAGAGACCATGCTGACCTGCGGCCCTGCCCGGGGTTCTGGAGCACACACACGTCACACACACGTCACACACACATGTCACGCACACACGTCACACACACACGTCACACACACACAAACACATGTCACATACACACACACCCCACACACACACGTCACACACACACGTCACACACACACAAGTCAGACACAGTCATGTCAGTCACAGAGCTGAGGATGGGACTCAGGTGATGTCTCTGATTGGCAGATGTGAAGGTGGGCGGGGCCTGGCTCTTACTTTGCTGTTTGGAGTAAAGCAGGCTGGAGGACAGCTCACACACCCCCCTGCTGGTCTCAGCATGGAGGGACACCTGGTACCTCACCCCCGCCTCCAGGCCTGAAACAACAGCACACACAGTCACACTTCCTGGGCCATCTCCAACTGCAGCCTTCAGTCTGAGTGCTACCCTGCTCCCTCTGGTGGTTGAGAGAGAGAACTGCATTCTGTCTCTATACAACCTGTGATGCAGGTGTTGTACCTGTGATGCAGGTGTTGTACCTGTGATGCAGGTGTTCCTCTGCTCCTTGGAGACTCTTTGCCAGCCCAGGACTCCAGCCCCTGACCTCCACTCCACCACATAGCCCAGCAGAACAGCCCCAGCCTCGTCCTTGGCCTCAGCCCCAGCCTCAGCCTCGGTCCAGGACAGGACCACAGAGCCATCGGCCCGGGCCAGGTGTGTCAGTACCTGAGCAGGCAGCACTGCAGGGGAGATCAGATCCACACTGTCACACACGGTAGCTGCCACACAGCTGCAGCCTTCAGACTGGTGGGGGCGTACCTGTGTGGTTCAGGTAGAGCGTGGCAGGGGAGGACCTGCTGTGGGAGGTGAGGGCGGAGACTTCCACAGCTGTCACCTCAGGTGAGAGGAGGAGAGCATGCTGGGTGGTGTCAGCAGCACAGGGAACCCTCTGGGTGTCACCGTGCTCCAGGTACGCCAGCTCGTACCACACCTGGCTGCCTCCCTGTTCTGGGGGCTGCGGGGGGGAGGGAGGGGGAGAGGTGAGCAGTCTCCAAGGATACACCAGGACAGGGTGGAGCTAATGTGTTTCTGATGTGCAGTACCTCCACACAACACTAGACAGAGCTTCACTACAGCTTCGCTACACACACACATTTACATTTATTCATTTAGCAGACGCTTTTATCCAAAGCGACTTACAAGAGAGAGCTTTTACAAAGAGCATCAGTCATTGAGCAAAGCAACGTGATAGACCCCGAACACAGTCGGATTTTTAGATCGTGAATCATACATCATGAGAACCAATAAGTGCCAAAGGAAGAACTATAAATGCATAACACAACGATTATGAATATAAAGCAAGAGATACAACACACAATACATTAGATCAGGTGAAATGACATACTATTGATAAGTGCCATTCAATTCTCTAAATAGATCAGTTTTAAGCCTTCTTTTGAAGGTTAGAAGGCAGTCCGTGCTTCTGATGGAGGTGGGGAGTTGATTCCACCATTGGGGAGCCAGGCAGTGGAAGAGTTTGTGTTGCGCTCTGGCGCTCTTGAGGGGGGGGTACCACTAGACGGTTGTCAGCAGATGACCGTAGGTGACGGGTGGGGATATAGGGCTGCACACATACACACCCTTACTTCCCACACACACACACACCTACCTTCCACACACACACACCTTCTACACACACCTAACTTCCACACACACACACACACCTTCCACACACACACTTCCCTACCTTCCACATCACGATCACAGTCCTCTCTCCGTGCTTCTCTGTGGGCAGCACCTCCCTCCACACATCCGGTCTGGACCCTGGAAACACAGTGTTAGTATTAAGTGTTGGGGTTAAGTGTTGGTGTAAAGTGTTGGTGTAAAGTGTTACGTTATAGTAGCACCATACAGAGTGTTAGTTTAAAGTGTTGGTGTAAAGTGTTGGTGTAAAGTGTTGGTGTAAAGTGTTGGTGTAAAGTGTTACGTGATAGTAGCACCTTACAAAGTGTTAGTTTAAAGTGTTGGTGTAAAGTGTTAGTGTAAAGTGTTATGTTATAGTAGCACCTTACAGAGTGTTAGTTTAAAGTGTTGGTGTAAAGTGTTGGTGTGAAGTGTTGGTGTAAAGTGTTACGCTTTTAGTAGCACCTTACAAAGTGTTTGTTTAAAGTGTTGGTGTAAAGTGTGACCATGATCAGGTTATTCTCATCTTAGCCAGCAGAGCCGAAGCCTCACCTGCCACAGGGCTCGTCTGGCTGAACGATGGACTCCAGCCACTGCACACTAGCCTGGGAGGGGAGGTGGAGAGGGAGGAGGAGGTGGAGGAGGTGGAGAGGGAGGAGGAGGTGGAGAGGGAGGAGGTGGTGGAGGAGGAGGTGGAGAGGGAGGAGCTCTCAGGTAAGAAGCTACACACCTTCACCTGCACCTCATACTCAGTCAGCTGTTCCAAACCCTGAATCATGAAGCTGTGTTTACTGACATCCATCACCTGTCTCTCCTCCTGGATAGAAGCCAAAAAAAACATCAACATCCTCTTTGTTAGGGGTTAGAGGGGGGGATTAAAACTACAGGACAGCTTAGAAGTGTCAAAGACTCACTTACCCAGGAGCCATTGCATTTCCTGAATCGGAGGTGTGCGGCCTGCAGTCTAGAGAAGTGGGGCGGAGTCCAGATGACTTCTGCTGATCTGGAGTCGTTGGCAAACAGGATGTTGATGATGTGAGGAGCATCTGGGTCTGTGGCAAACCACAGAGATAAGATACACTGAGCCAGTCTGTGTGTGTCTGTGTGTGTGTCTGTGTGTGTCTGTGTGTGTGTCTGTGTGTGTGTCTGTGTATGTACTTGCATAACCAGACCACAACAAGGAACTCACACTGAAGAACACAACATAACTACAACCAGATCAACATGAAGAACTCTAATGTGGTCATCTCAGGACACTTTGACCCTTCGGTAACCCCAAAGCATCCTGGGAATTGTGGTTCTTACATTGAGGGTACAGATCCAGGCCGCAGATCGTCCGAAACAGCAGCATGCTCTTCTGCAGCCTGCAGACCAATGAGGAGCCTCGGACAGCTGTCAGATGGAACCAGGCGCTGCTGCAGTTCACCCTGCGCTCCTCCTCCTGAACCACTCCATCCAGCTCCAGGATGAACCTGACCACATCACCATGGTTACGGGGAAGAACCTGACCACATCACCATGGTTACCAGCAGGAACCTGACCACATCACTATGGTTAGCAGGAGGAACCTGACCCCATCATCCTGAACCTCAGGCTCCGCTGTCCTGCATGTTCTAGATGTTGGAGCGTGGAACAGTGTAGAACGTACAGGACAGCAGACCCAGAGGAACAGGGGGCCCCTGGAAGGCAGATCAGAAGAGAAAGGCACCAACTTATCATGGCTGCAGCTGGCGCCAGTGTAGTGGCAGAAGACCTTGAGGTTAGAGCCTGCCAGGAACTGGGCTCCTGGGTACACTGTCAAGGAGCCCGGACAGGTAACCATCGGCAACATCTCAGAAGACAGCAGAAGAGGACCTGACGACAACAACAAGACAACAATGACAACAACAAGACAACAAGTCAGTTGTTGGAGTCAGGCAGACCAGGTGAGCCAGGCAGACCAGACACCATCTGAACCCCACCAAGCACAGCCCCCCTTCACTGAAATACACAAGCTCACTTTCTATAAACTTTGGATAAAAGCATCTGCTAAATGAATGCATGTAGAACTATACTGATGATTTAGTATTGTTGTGTAGTCACCTGTGTACTGACACCAGGAGGAGAGGTGGAGGAGCCAGGTGAGGGTCCAGAAAGATGTCTGAGGACTCATCCTACCTGTCTGACGAGGCGAGGGTCTCACCTGCAGAACACAACCTTCCTGATGCTACATGAATCCCATCAACTGTTGGAGTGAAACAGTAAGCAAAGATAGTCTTACCTCAGCAGAGAATGTAGAAACATCCTTTTTTCACATCGTGTCTTTAAAACTCTCTCTCTTGGTCCATCACACAAATGCTTATCAGATTCTTTAATATCCTGTTTAGAAGAGAAATGAAACGTTTCTCTTTGTTGAGAGAGACTAAAGTGATCTTTATCGTAACGAGTTACCGTGAAAGTGAAGCAGACCTGATGAGAACTGTGTCAAATGACAAACTCATATTTGAAACTTCTCTAAATGTGTCAGCGACCCAGATTTGGTGACATTTTCGCTCATGCAGGCGTCTTCAAACACCCAAGTGTCCCACTTGAGTAACCGACCCATCTTCACCACAGAGGCTGCTTTCTACTGCACCCTTCATCTTGTTTCCCCTCTGTCATGAAATGTGAATGTGAGATGATGTACTCAGCAGACATCACAACCCTCAGGACAGGAAGGATTTGCAGACTATGAAGAGAACATGAGGGTTGAATACATGGAGCATTTCTGAAAAGGCCATGAACACACCTGAAGACTTGTTATTCCACTAGTCTTCCCTCTTACATAACAAGACTTTGTGTTATCTGGAAAGCTGCCAACATTCCACTGCTTTTCTCCCTGGTCTTTGTCCATGAGGTCAAAGGTTAACGTTCTGGATTGGGATAGTGAAATGTCTATGTGTGTGTGTGTGTGTGTGTGTGCATGATGACAACAACACAGTATCCAAGTCTTTGGGCGTACTTAATGTTGATTGGTTCTGTTGTCTGGTAAAGACATCTGGCTGGGTGGATCATGTTGCTCCATAAACTAGACTTCAGTCCCCTGGTTCATCTCCTCCCCCTGGCAAAGCTGAGAGAGCAGCAGCAGAGAGTAGACGTTCTTCTGCTTGGAGCTTCAGGGTCTCTAGCTACATCAAATCCTTGTATAAATCGGGGGGTGCGGGGTTCTTGTGGTAAACCATGATTATTGAGAAGGCCTTGGAAAGCCTGGATCTGACAGGCTGGCTGGTGTTCATCTTTGTTGTCCTGCTGGTGACGGACATGATCAGAAACAGGACCCCAGCTAACTTTCCTCCCGGACCCCGACCTCTGCCCATCCTGGGAAATGTCTTCACTGGAGTGGACTTCAAGACCATGACACAGGTTTGCAGAAAGGAGAGAAAGCCTAGATGATGATGTTGTTGTTTGATGTGGCCGTGCAGCAGTTCCTCCAGACCTCTATAGTTTCTGATGGTGCTTCCACCCAATAAAAAGAATCAGACTTGTAATCACAACGTTGCTGATTTGATTTGTGGCCATGCTAGATGGCGTTGTGTCTTTATACACTTCACCCTACTTGCCTCAGGGTGGAATGTCCCTGTACAGTGCTGTAAGTCACTCTGGATAAGAGCGTCTGATAAATGACTCCATGTATCCTAAATGTACCCACAGCTGTCGGAGGAGTACGGTCCTGTGTTCAGCTTGAGGAAGGGGAGTGAGAGGATCGTGTTTGTGTCCAGCTTCAAGATGGTGAAGGAAGCTTTGGTCAATCAGCAGGACAGCTTTGCTGATCGTCCCATCATCCCGCTGTTCGATGTCGTCTTCAAAGGCCTTGGTGAGCATGTCTGAATACTATGTTGTCAAAGTTGAAGTATCGCATTTTAGTCACTTGCAAATGACATCAGGGTGGTTTGTCAAATCACCAATATCTGACTTTATACTGCTTCCTCATTGGTCCAGGCTTAGCTTTAAGATTCATACTGCTCGCTCATTGGCCCAGGCATAGCTTTAAGATTCATACTACTCCCTCATTGGTCCAGGCATGAATAAGTTAAATCCTGCTTCCTCATTGGTCCAGGCATATCTTTAAGCAACGGCTATCTGTGGAAGATGCAGAGGAGGTTTGCCAACACCCACCTGCGTCAGTTTGGGGGTGGGAAGAAGACCTTAGAGAGATACATCGAGCAGGAGAGCTCCTTCCTCCTTGAGGCGTTTAAAGAAGAGAAAGGTAACGACCAAGGAACCAAGAATGTCCCTGTACTTGCTGTAAGGCGCTCTGGATAAGAGCGTCTGATAAATGACTACATGTGAATGTAATGTTGCAAAATGTACGCCATGTGAAAGTTCTGTCCTGCTTTAAATGTATTTTCCAGGAAAGTCTTTCAATCCTCATTTCCTTCTGAAAAATGCTGTGGGAAACATAATATCATGCGTGGTGTTTGGCCATCGCTTTGAATACGGCGATGAGAAATACCAGAACATTCTACGTATGAATAACGAGGCCATCCTGCTGTCTGGCACAGCAAGAGCTCAGGTGACACACCTCCACTCAAGACACGCTTTAACCATCTTCTTATTATTAATGAATTGTTAATAAATCTAAACAAATCTGTTTTTCCTTCCCAACAGCTGTACGATGCGTTCCCCACGCTCTTCAATTACCTGCCTGGACCACATCACACCGTCCACTTCAACTACCGAGCAATCACCAACTTCCTGAGGAATGAAGTGGAGCTGCATCAGAAGAACTGGGACCCCGAGGACCCTCGAGATTTCATCGACACGTACCTGACAGAGATCGGCAAGGTCCCGTACATTGAGTCATTTATCAGAAGCTCTTATCCAGAGCAACTTACAGCCAGTACAAGGTCATTCCCCCTGAGGCAAGTAGATGCTTGCTCAAGGACACAACCTCATTACGGCATGGCCGAGAATCAAACCAGCAACCTTCTGATTACTAGCCCGCTTCCCTAACCGCTCAGCCACCTGACTCCCTACGCATACAAACACATATATGACAAATATCTGGCAATTCTGCTACACACCAAGGACACTGAAAGGTCACATGACCAGTGTTATTTTCTACTGTAGAGGAAGGACGATCCTCAAGCTGGCTTTAACATTGAGACGCTGGTGATCTGTGAGATGGACCTGATCGAGGCAGGGACAGAGACCGCTGCCACCACCCTCCGCTGGGCCCTCGTCTACATGATGAACTACCCAGAGATTCAAGGTGATGAAAATCCCTTCATAAAAATGTGAATCATCGTAATTCACGACAACATCCCTTAGTGTGCGCGTTAAGATACATGATTTGAATCCCAAAGTCTATTAAGCTACACGATTTGAATCACAGTCTGTTTCACCGCACAGAGAAAGTCCAGGCTGAGATAGACAGAGTGATTGGACAGTCGCGTCAGCCCAACATGGCCGACAGACCCTACATGCCCTACACAGACGCAGTCATCCATGAGATCCAGAGGATAGGGAACATCGCACCTCTGGCCTTTCCTAAGATGACCAGCAAAGACACCACCCTAGGAGGGTATTTCATCCCCAAGGTAAAATCACAACGTTCAAAATCAAACGTGAATTAAGGTTTGAAGACTGTTTTTTTTTTTTATAACGTCATAATAATTCAAATAACACTGTAGTCATTTATAAGAGTCTCATACAAGCCTGGCTACCTGCCCTATCATCAACAACGACACTTTAATCTACAAGTATGTACTGTACAAGTATGTACCGCTGTTCAGGTACTGTTCATGCCAGGAACTTGAACCGGAGACCACTTCAACGACTACCAAGTGCTCTAACCACTAAGCTTAACCCCCCCTACGTTGTGTGTTGTCAGGGGACGGCGATTATAACCAACCTCTCTACGGTCCTGTTTGATAAGAATGAGTGGGAGACTCCTGACTCCTTTAACCCAGGACACTTCCTGGACTCACAAGGACACTTCCGGAAACGAGAGGCTTTCATGCCTTTCTCAGCAGGTGACACCATCTCTCTCAGTTGTAGAAGAAGGTTTCAGAGGTAGTCATCTGGACACAGTTTCAGAGGTAGTCATCTGGACACTGTTTTCCAAATCAAACTAGTTTTCGACTGCATTCCGGAAGTCATTCTGAATGAAAAGAAAAATGGTCTGAGAAGTCAGATATTTGCGACTGCTCATGCTAAGTGCTTCGTGCTTCATGGTTCGTGCTTCATGCTCCATGGTTCATGGTTCATGCTTCATGCGTCATGCGTCATGCTCCATGGTTCATGCTTCATGCGTCATGCTCCATGGTTCATGCTTCATGCTTCATGCTTCATGCTTCATGGTTCATGCTTCATGCTCACACTGAGTGTTTCCTCCCCAGGCAGGAGAGTGTGTCTGGGGGAGAACCTGGCCAGGATGGAGCTGTTCCTCTTCTTCACCTCCATGCTCCAGAGGTTCACCTTCTCTCCTCCACCTGGAGGGATGCCCAGTATGGAGGGGCTCATGGGCTTCACCTACTCTCCTCAGGAGTTCCTGGTGGAAGCCACCCTGAGATGATCCAGCCTTTAGCTTCCTGGAGCCGCTAACGTTAAGAGTGTCCAGTTCATCTTTCATATCCTATCAAGTTCTCCACATGGTGAACTTTGCTTCCATTAGGGACACAAGCTAATGATTGCATGATGACAGAAAGTAAAGTTTGTGTTGGACACGTGTTTTCTTAAGAGAAAATAAATGTTTAACTAGGCTTTGTGTTTTCTGGCAAGTTTCCAACATTCTGCCCTGCTTTTCACTCCTTGCCCCTTCACCCCTCTCCCTCTCTCCCCCCCTCCTCCCCTCTACCTCTCCCTCCTCTCTGCTGTGTTTACACCCCTCAGTAACATTCATTAACATTCAAACTCTCCTGACCTGAGAGGATCTTAATGCAACACAAACTCTGACTTCTGTGGTCCTTTGAGAACCAGGCAGACTGGGAGACGCTGCATTAGTAACTACCTTTCAATGTCTCCTTCATAAAATAACCAACACACGCTTATATAGCCAAATTAGTAAGTACATAATATGTGCACACATTTTTTCTAACAAACCCATTATATGTTAAAATCCCAGAGCAAGATTGTTTATGTAAAATAAGTATTAAAAAAAGCTCTCACACTACATTATTTGTATTCATTTAGCAGACGCTTTTATCCAAAACATTATTCACAAACCGATTGTTTTGACTTAATACAATTTCTAATTTATGTTTTACACGTCTTATAAATTATATTGAACTTTGCTTCAAGTGATGCACGTGGCTAATTATCAGTGAATGACAGTAGAAAATAAAGTTCATGTTTCTGAAGGAGTTTTAAGTGAATCATTTACAGGACAAAGTTTGTCAAAATAAACATAGATATTTCCCAACAGTTCAACTAAGAGTCATGTTTTAAAGAAAACAAACATTATGAAAACAAACATTAAGAAAACAAACATTATGATGTGTTTATTAGCCTGAAGCACCTGAGGCCCCAGTACCAATTAAGATGCGGGTTTGATAACGAGCTTTTCGAAAGGTCCGAGTGAATTAAAGAAAATAGCTGTTTTAACAACCAAAATTAGCGCATGTTTAGAGACTACACGTCTTATTTTTGGTCACATTTTAATCCAGATGCTGATTTAAACACATAGTTTATCTGAAATATGAATAATATTATTAATAAAAACTTACAGTTGGGAGGCTCGGCCTCTTCTTGCAAGGAATTCTGGGAAGTCAGACGCGTTTTCGCGGGGCGAATCAAGAACACTTCCGGGTATTTTTGGCGTTCTTGGTGATTTTTAATGATTTAGATTAGAGCTGTAAAACTACTGATACACAACCAAAAATACCCAGAAATGTTCATATGCTCGTGATTTATCATCCCACTATTGTTGCGTAACAGTGATTTAAGCAGATGCCATTCTGGACTGTGTAAATCACCCCCTTCATTGCTCTTTTGAGGTTCTCCACTCAGGCAGGAGATTCAGAGTTCCTTGTTTTAAGTCCAATAGGACAAAGAACTCTTTTGTACCAAGTGCAATCAGGTTACTAAATTTGCACAATTCTTGAAGTTTTAGATGATTTTTAGTGTAACAGTGTTTTTAACTAGTCTGTGTTATGTGTATGTGGATGTGCCTTTTAACTGTTTTAACTGTTGTGCTATCTGTATGTTTATTTACCTGCTGTAAGTCAAGTTTCCTCCTTTGGGAGACAATAAACTTAAACTGAACTGAACTCATTTAGGGGGCCAATCACAGTCTAAATAGGGTTCAGATAAACCAACTGTCATATAACAAACACACCTTTCTGAAAAAGAAATGCACTCATTTATTGATCTTAAGAAGATTTAAGACTTCTGGGTGTACAGTGTTCTCTATTCTAATGGTGGACATGTCTCCTGGGTGAATGTTCACATATATTCCCTCCACTTCCCCTGCCAGACAGAAGCCCCACATCCCAGAATCCTTAGCTAAGACCCCCAGAGCAAACTCAGACAAGCAGAGACCCAGAGGTGTAGACAGTGTGGACACAGAAGACCCTAACTTGTCTAGTTCATCATATTTACAAGAGCTTTAATGTCTAGTTCATCTGCTAAAGTGGACTAACTCCAGTCCTAGAGAGTCCACTAGCTCTAGAGTGTAGAACAGTGTTCCCCAAACCTGGTCCTGCAGGACAGGTGTTCCCTGAAGACCCGGGTTGGGAACCGCTAGCGTAGAGAGATCGTGCGCTTAAGGTCACTTGAGTGCTCTCTAACAGGGTGGAGGAGAAAGGGCACGACTAGTCTGTGTTCCATCTCCATGGAGACGGCCGAACCGGAGTTCTATCTCCACGGAGACGAGGCTGGTGTTCTGTTCCTGTGGCATCAGACAGGAGGATGGCTGTGGAGGGGGCGTGTCCTACTGGGTGGCGGTGGCGGGGACGCTGACGGAGGCCGCTCGTCGCTGAGCGCTGGTCACCTGACGCTGCTGGGACAGGAAGGACTGGCCGGGGGGGGCCAAGGACGCTCGCCCAGCCAGGCGACCTTCGATGGCGAGCTTCTGGAAGTTCAGGCTCTGAGCGTTTGGGAGGAAAGAAGAGAAGGAGAGGGGAGTCAGCTGGCTGAGCGGGTTAGGGAATCGGGCTAGTCATCAGAATGTTGCTGGTTTGATTCCCTGCCGTGCCAACGTGATGTGTCCTTGGGCAAGGCACTTCACCCTACTTGCAGGGGGGAATGTCCCTGTACTTGCTGTAAGTCACTCTGGATAAAAGCGTCTGATAAATGACTACATGTAAACGTAAGGAGGAAGGGGAGGAGTTAAACCAGTAGAAGCCCCTCCTCCAGGTGTGGCTGTGTGGAGCTCCTCCTCCTCCTACCTTGTTGTACCAGGCTGTCACTATCAGCTTCTCTTCATACTCTCTCAGCTTGGCCTGCTCACACTCACGCTGCCAAACACAGGGAGACAGGCTGTCAGATAGACAGGCAGATAACACAGGCTGTCACACACACACAGAGACAGACACACAGACAGACAAACAGATACACACAGAGACAGACAGACACAGAGAGAGACAGATACACACAGAGACAGACAGACAGACAAAGAGAGAGACAGACACACACAGAGACAGACAGACACAGAGAGAGACAGACACACACAGAGACAGACAGACACAGAGAGAGACAGACACACACACAAACACAGAGAAACAGAGACTGACCTCCAGAGTCAGGATCCTATGATCTCTATCTGACAGCTGGGTCTTTAGGGCTGTGATTTCAGCTGTGGCAGGGTTCAGCTTGGGGTCCAGGGCCCGTATTACCTGGAGGTCACAGGTCAAATGTCAGCCTTCCGTCTGGGAGGATGTGTGAGTGTGTGTGAGTGTGTGTGAGTGTGTGTGAGTGTGTGTGAGTGTGTGTGAGGGTCTCACATTGCGAGCCTTCTCCAGGTACATCTTGTATCTGTCCTCCATGGCTCTCATGTCTTCATCCTTCTTCTTCAACGCTGCTGTCAGCTCATCCACACGGAGAGCTGGACACACACACACACACAGGTGTGTTGTTGATAGGACTCACAGGTGTGTGTGTGTTGTTGCTAAGACTCACAGGTGTGTGTGTTGTTGCTAAGACTCACAGGTGTGTGTGTTGTTGCTAAGACTCACAGGTGTGTGTGTGTTGTTGCTAAGACTCAGAGGTGTGTGTGTGTTGTTGCTAAGACTCACAGGTGTGTGTGTGTGTGTTGTTGCTAAGACTCAGAGGTGTGTGTGTGTTGTTGCTAAGACTCACAGGTGTGTGTGTTGTTGCTAAGACTCACAGGTGTGTGTGTTGTTGCTAAGACTCACAGGTGTGTGTGTTGTTGCTAAGACTCACAGGTGTGTGTGTTGTCAGGCTGCAGGTCGTCCAGAAGCTCCTTCTTCTTCATGATCTCATCCTGAGCCTCGTTTAGCTGCACCCTGACACACACACCCACCACACACACCACACACACACCACACACACCACACACACCACACACACCTTATTATTAAGTATGTGGTTTTGGATGAGAGACCCTGCTAGATGAAGAATTACATCATCAGTCTACTAACATGTGGGCATCCAGCTTCCTCTTCAAGTTAGACTGGAAAAGAAGAAAAACAGAATCTCATGAGTCAACATCAACACAGGATGTATTAACACTGCAGTTTACAGAGGTCATGTGTGCCACAGAAACAGCTAGGATGGGGTGTGTTTGGTAACAGGTAGGGTGGGGTGTGTTTGGTTCAACTCACATCTTCAGACTTGGGTCCCTGGTCCTGCAGGGCCTTCTGGAGGTCCTCCACTTCCTGCTGCAGCTCCTTGATGCGCTCCTGACTCAGCCTGCACACAGGAAGTACATCCCCTCACACACAGGAAGTACAACCCCTTACACACAGGAAGTACATCCCCTCACACACAAATGCCCCAGGTGAGCAGGCAGGTGAGCAGGCAGGTGAGCAGGCAGGTGAGCAGGCAGGTGAGCAGGCAGGTGAGCAGGCAGGTGAGCAGGCAGGTGAGCAGGCAGGTGAGCAGGCAGGTGAGCAGGCAGGTGAGCAGGCAGGTGAGCAGGCAGGTGAGCAGGCAGGTGAGCAGGCAGGTGAGCAGGCAGGTGAGCAGGCAGGTGAGCAGGCAGGTGAGCAGGCAGGTGAGCAGGCAGGTGAGCAGGCAGGTGAGCAGGCAGGTGAGCAGGCAGGTGAGCAGGCAGGTGAGCAGGCAGGTGAGCAGGCAGGTGAGCAGGCAGGTGAGGTGTACCTGCTGTCGGTGTCCAGCTGGCTGCGTGTCCTGTGGGCGTCCTCCAGCTGCTCCTGCAGGGCAGAGATCCTCTCTCCCTCCTGCTGCTCCAGCTGCACACGCAGCATCTTGTTCTCATGCTGCAGGCGGAGCAGCTTCTCCCTGCAAACACACTCCTGTTCAGCAGGGGGCGCCACACTGTGTGTGTGTGTGTGTGTGTGTGTGAAAGGGTAAGCAGGAGGGTGTGTGTGTGTTACCTGTATTCGGTCGGCAGCATCTCAGAAGCCAGGTTGTCATGACTACCAGCAGAAAACATCCCTGTGGGAGAGATGAAACAACAGCATCCATAAGCTCACGGGTCAAAGGTCAAGTTCAATCGTTCAAGGTCAAAGTTCGTCCTGACTGAAACTCTGGAGGGCCAATCAGATACCTGCTTGCTGAAGCTGAGCCTTCAGGGCTTGTGAGCACTGCAGCTCCTCATTGGTCTCCTTCAGAGAGTCTCTCTCCACCATGATGCGCTGGTGATGATGTCATCACAGGACAGGAAGCAGAGGGTCAGACCAGATACACACACACATACATACACACACCACACACAGACTCTCACACACACACACACACACCACACACAGACTCTCTCACACAGACATACACAGACACAGACACACACAGACTCTCTCACACACACAGACACACACATACAAAGACACACACAGACTCTCACACACACACACACCCCCTTCAGTGCATCAGTACCTCCTTCTCCTTGATCAAGGTGTTGTGTCTCTCCTCAAACGTCTTCATGTCGTACGCCAGGTTATCTGCTCGCCGAGACTCTTCTGACAGCTTCCTGTGGAGTTCCTGGACCTGCCAACACACTGCTACTCAACACCTGCTGTGTGGGTCTGTGTGTGTGTGTACCTGTCTCTTATGTGTGTGTGTATACCTGTCTCTTGTGTGTGTGTGTGTGTGTGTGTACCTGTCTCTTGTAGGTCTCCAGCTGAGCGCGGGCAGCGTTAGCCTTGCGTAGCTCCTCCTCCAGACTCACAGTGTTGATCATGTAGCTGTGGTTCCTCTCCTCTAGCAGCTTCACCTGCCTCCTCAGGTCACACACCTCCTCCAGCTTCCTCCTGTACGACTCCACACTGGCCTCCAGCTGCACGGCCCGGTCTGAGCAGCTCCTGCACACACACACACACACACACACAGTCCAACACACAGACACACACACAGTCCAACACACAGACACACACACACAGAAACAGAGAGACACACACACACACCGCTAGTTCAGGAGAATGAACACACACATACACCCTTCCTGGAAAGTTAGACACACACACACACACACCTGAGGATGTCCAGTTCGTCCTTCAGAGCTCTGGATTCTTCTGCCAGGCTGTTCAGCTCATCGTTCCTCTGCTGTGTTTCCACCAGCTGTTTCTCCAGCTCCTGACAGTGGATCCGGTAGTCATCCTTCGCTGCCTCCAGCCTGCACACACACACACACAGTTAGTCCCACATCAAACCAGAAAATACACATACACCAACTTGGTACTAATTTCAAACCAACAGACACCCACACCCACACCCACACCCACACCCACACACACACCTGAAGTTCTCTTCCTGTAAAGTGTCCAGTTGAATCTGCAGCTGGGAGTGTTTCTTTCCGGAGGCGGCGCTTGGCTCATCAAACGAGTCCAGCTGATTGGCTCTGTCCCTAAGAACGTCGTTCTCGGCCAATAGGCTGTTCCGCTCCTCCTGCAACACCGTCACCTGACCAGGATCAAAACATGCACATTTCCATGATGATGTTCCCTCTGAGGTGACAGCTCACAGCGCCCTCCAGTGGAGGCAGGAGGGGGTGCAGAGGGCTGCAGGTTATCTGTTCCTCTCATGCCAACTCACATCCAGCAGCTGTTCTTAATCACACCAAGATACCCATCAAACCTTACGTAAACACACATCACCTCACAACACTATACAAACCCAAGTTATTGTACAATCCAACATACAATTGACCAGCCCATGTAAACCTTGACAACACAGTTTCTGTTAAAGAGTTGAAGCGTCGCTGCAGCGCCTGTGTTAGCTGTGTTAGTCCGCCAGCCCAGAGTGTTAGTCAGGCTGGCCGGCCCGGGCGGCCATGTTGGACTTACCTCACCAGGGCCAGACTCATCACAGATGGGGGATTTAACTCTGTCGAAAGTCCAGTTGAACACAGCATCAGAACTGAGCCAACAGGCTGGGCTGTCCTGACCCTGGGAGTGTGTGTGTGTGTAGGGGTGGGTGTGTGTAGGGGTGTGTGTGTGTCAGGGTTGTGCTGTGTTCAGCCTCTGTCTACTGTTCTTCTGCTTCAGCAGCTCCACACAATACAGAATCACACTCAACCAGAGAGGGAGGGAGGGAGGGAGAGAGAGAGAGAGAGAGGGAGGGAGAGAGGGAGGGAGGGAGGGAGAGAGGGAGGGAGAGAGACAGAGAGAGGGAGGGAGAGAGGGAGGGAGGGAGAGAGGGAGGGAGAGAGAGAGAGAGACAGAGAGAGGGAGGGAGAGAGGGAGGGAGAGAGACAGAGACAGAGAGAGGGTGAAAGAGACAGACAGACAGACAGACAGACAGAGCTTGTAGGATCTACCTGCACGTCGAGCTCCAGGCATCGCTGAGTCAGCTGCTCCTTCTCTGCTGTCACCTCAGCCAGCTCCTCCTGGGCCCTGTTCAGCTGGGGGGACAGGAAGTGTAACTAGGTGTGCTAGCAGGATGACATCAGGATGACATCAGGATGACATCACCACATACCCGCAGCTCCAGATCTCCAGGAGGCTGGGATCCATCCTGGACCACAGAGTCCTTGTTCATCAGCTGGGGAGGAGAGACGAAGGAGTGAGTATTCTGTCATTCACAACAGAATAGCAACCAGCTCTAGTAATCACTCCCTCCCTCCCTCTACACACACACACACACAGACTGCCTCACCTCCTGGATGGCTGTCATGACAACGTGCTGTACAGATTCTTCCAGGGTCATGATGATCTGGATGTACTCTGAGAGGTCACACACACACACACACACATTAATAGCCTGGTTTAAGAACAACTTGGTTTCACTGATGGAACATGACTGTCCAGTGTGTGAGTGCATGTGTGCATGTGTGTGTGTGTACCTTGTTTGCGCTCACAGTTGATGGCACAGCCCAGTATGAGCTGCAGCAGTCGCCCCAGCTGTCCAGTGTGGCCGTGCTCTGCTACCTGGGCCACATCTGGCAGGGGGAACACAGCCATTTCCTGCATCAGAACCTGCCAGACAACCTATTGTTAGAACCTCAGACCCAGGGAGAGAACCTGTGGGTAGAACCTCAGACCCAGAACTCCTCCTACCTCGCTGTAGTAGTCCAGGATCATCTGCAGGATCTTCTTCAGGTTGTTCATCTGAAACAGAAGCAGCATTAGCTCAGGCTGACAGACAGGTACAGACAGAAAGGTACAGACAGACAGGTACAGTCAGACAGGTCCAGACAGGTCCAGACAGGTACAGTCAGACAGGTACAGACAGACGGGTACAGTCAGACAGGTACAGGCAGACAGGTCCAGACAGGTACAGACAGACAGGTATAGTCAGACAGGTACAGACAGACAGGTACAGACAGACAGGTACAGTCAGACAGGTACAGACAGACAGGTACAGTCAGACAGGTACAGGCAGACAGGTCCAGACAGGTACAGACAGACAGGTATAGTCAGACAGGTACAGACAGACAGGTACAGACAGACAGGTACAGACAGACAGGTACAGTCAGACAGGTACAGACAGACAGGTACAGTCAGACAGGTACAGACAGACAGGTACAGTCAGACAGGTACAGTCAGACAGGTACAGACAGACAGGTACAGTCAGACAGGTACAGTCCGACAGGTACAGACAGACAGGTACAGTCAGACAGGTACAGTCAGACAGGTACAGACAGACAGGTACAGTCAGACAGGTACAGTCAGACAGGTACAGACAGACAGGTACAGACAGACAGGTACATCCTTACCTTCAGTCTCCAGTTGTCTCCCACATCTTCTCTGATGCGACTCAGCCAGGCCTCTGTGAACCACACTGGGTCTCTACAAGATAAACACACACACACACACACACCACACAGCACACAGCACACAGCACACACCACACATACACACACACGTAGTTAGCCAAGTTATGCTGAATGTCTTCTCTGTCAGTTCATAGTCCAGTTTGAACTAAGACCTCCAGCCAGGGAGGGCAGGTCAAGGATATTCAGGTTAATGATAGACTGAGGATGAACTGAGTGTGTGTGAGACAGAGAGAGAGAGAGAGAGAGAGAGAGAGAGACAGAGAGACAGAGAGAGACAGGGAGAGAGAGAGAGAGAGAGAGAGAGACAGGGAGAGAGAGATACAGGGAGAGAGAGAGAGACAGAGACAGGGAGAGAGACAGGGAGAGAGAGATACAGGGAGAGAGAGATACAGGGAGAGAGAGATACAGGGAGAGAGAGATACAGAGAGAGAGAGAGAGAGAGAGAGAGAGACAGAGACAGGGAGAGAGAGAGAGACAGGGAGAGAGAGATACAGGGAGAGAGAGAGAGACAGAGAGAGAGAGAGAGATACAGGGAGAGAGAGAGAGAGAGAGAGACAGGGAGAGAGAGAGGGGGAGAGAGACAGGGAGAGAGAAAGAGGGGGAGGAAGAGAGACAGGGAGAGAGAGAGGGAGACAGGGAGAGACAGAGAGACAGACAGGACCCACATCTGATGTAGAGCCTGGGCCATAGCTGCCCCACAGGTGAGTTCCTCTGTGGTCCTGCATGGTGCTGAGGTGTTGAAGGTCTGCAACTAAAGCACACACACATACACACACACACACACACACACACACATCAGCAGGTACAGATATACTATCCAGAGCTGAATAATTTAAGTGTTTAGACGGTATCAGGTGATCTGTCAGAAACAGTGTAAGGACCTGAATCCTAGTTTAAACTCTCCTCTGAGGTCAGATATTCAAACTATCATCTTAAGACTCTTCTTGTTTCTTTACTCCTTATCTTGCAGGTGAGACACTTCCGGTGGCTAACCTTCCGGGAGCGCGCAGAGAGACAGGTGAACTGACAAATAAAGTCATAAAGGCGAATTCGTTCAATTTACTTGTCAAATGAATATGGAGTGTCATGTTAACATCTGACTGGACGACAGATCTCAGCCTCGACATTCCACAAATACCTCCTGGATAATGAGATTAACCTTCTAAATCAGACCAGGATCATTTGCATGGAGGCTCGTTCACGTGTTTGTTTGTGAGTAACTTGTCACATGAACCCTTAAACATTCATTATATAAGGATTCTTAATCGAATTAGTGATACATCCTAATGTTATTGGCGCTCAGCCGACCTGATAACATAGATTTATTGATCCAAACTGAATATTAGGACAGAGGAGGTTGTTTGTCCACCTGGTCAGATGCTCAGTCTACCTGGACAGGTGCAGGAACACCGCGGAACACTTCAGCAATCTAAAGTCGCTTTGGATAAAATGCTAAATGAATAAATGTAAATATAAATGTTACACAGACTCACCCAGATGACCAGACTCTCACACAGCAACGCTGAATCCTCCATTTCTGCCCTCTATGATTTATCCTGATATTTCCGGGATAGTCCACCTTTCAACCAGAGGGGAGAGAAGGAGGGAGGGAGGGAGGGAGGGAGGGAGGGAGGGAGGAAAGAAGGAAGGAGGGAGGGAGGGAGGAGAGAAGGAGGGAGGAGAGAAGGCGAGAGGGGAGGAGACACATACTTTTTTTCCTTCTTTTTTTTTAAATAATCTTTATTAACACAAAAATTATTACAAACATTTGAATATACAAAATACAAAAATATAACATTTATACACTAGGGGGTGCCTGCTGTAAATTAAAGACATCTTTTGAAAAGCTTACAGGTCCTCAGGGTTTTCATTGCTTTTTGTTTCATTGAAAACCTTATTGATATAAAATAATGTTTAATGTCTTTCTGAAATTAAATAAAACAAGGCTTTTTACATGAAAACTTACATTTGTGAATATAGAATTTTGCCATAAATATAATAACAAGACATAGAGAGGGGAAGAGCCATGTCGAGTTGCGTCATCGGAAGTTCAGAAGCTTTGATGTCACGTGATGCAGATACAGATTATACGTGGTATTTTTCAAATAATACATTTAAAACCTATTTAACTCTTTATTTAACAGAGACTGCACATTGGGACGAATACAGTTTGATTTATTACAAATAAACAGGGATTGACACCAGTGAATCTTCCTCTCCTATAGTTCGTGCGCTGAACGAGGAGAAATAAATCTTCTAATTTAGAGACAGAACGGACAAGGAAAACATCTAAACTAATCTGAAAGCTCCTGATATTCCCACATTCTTTGTGCGCCGTCCTGTTGTGAAATAAAAAAAGAGATGCCGTTAATAAATGTAAAGGTTCCTTTAAAAGTGCGTCAGAGTTCAGCTGCAGTCTGAGTTACTAATATTATTATAGTGACTTCCGGAAACAGTCCATCTGTCCATGATCCAACATTAAGGCAGAAATGATCCATCAACACGAAGGACGAAGACGAGACCCGCTCTTCATGGATCTACCGGAGGAATAACTATAATATATAAATTATAATATCGACACCAGCCTTGAGAATAATCTGACATGTCAGCCGGTCCAGCTGCAGGTCCTTCAGGACACGTGGACCATGTCAGTAAACCGGTCCTGTTTGAGATCTTCGGAGAGATCTGGACTGTCCAAGCCCGCCTGGGTCAGGGGGTCTCGGCCTCAGTGTACCAGGTGAGCTCCGGGAGGGGGGCCGGGGTGGGGGGGAGGGGGGGCTCCGGGAGGGGGGCCAGCAGCACCGCGGCGGTCAAGGAGTTCCAAGCCGACGTTCAAGGTGGAGATTACGGCTACCACAAGGAGAGATCCGTACTGGAAGACATCCAAGGACACAGAAACATCGGTAAAGTTCATCTGAACATCACTGTTCCACATTCAAAGCCTCACAGAGATCAACAGAGATGATTAAATGTTATAAATGTGATAAAGTTTCCACCAGGACCTTAGATAATGGTCTGTTCTTAATCTCGACAAGCCAAGCAAAAAAATCAGCGTTTTAGGTGTAATAAATGGATACACTTCATACAGTAAATCTTGTCAAACCAAACTTTAATAATGACGTCAGTGTTCTGCTTCCTGTGTTTACAGTGACGCTGTACGGCGTGTTCACCAATCACAGCAGTGTGGGCGTGTCTACGCGCTGCCTCCTACTGGAGCTGCTGGATGTGAGCGTGTCAGAGCTGCTGGTCCGGGGTGGGGGGGCAGGGGGGCCGGGGTGGTGGGCAGGGGGGCCGGGGTGGAGGGCAGGGGGGGCGGCAGGCACACTCCATGTGGTTGATCCAGCACTGTGCCAGAGATGTTCTGGAGGCCCTGGCCTACCTACACAAGGAGGGCTACGTCCATGCAGACCTCAAACCACGGAACATCCTCTGGTGCGCTGACGACGAGTGCTTCAAACTGATCGACTTTGGACTGAGCTTCAAGGAGGGAAACCAGGTGAGGAGAGGGGGGAGACGAGGGGGAGGAGAGGGGGAGACAAGAGGGGGAGTGTGGGAGAAGAGGGGGAGACAAGAGGGGGAGTGTGGGAGGAGAGGGGGAGACAAGAGGGGGAGACAAGAGGGGGTGTGTGGGAGGAGAGGGGGAGACAAGAGGGGGAGGAGAGGGGGAGACAACAGGGGGAGACAACAGGGGGAGACAACAGGGGGAGGAGAGGGCTGTTCCTCCTAATGCGTGTGTGTGTGTCTTCAGGATGTGAAGTACATTCAGACAGACGGTTACCGCGCCCCAGAAGCTGAACATCAGAACCGGCTGGCCCAGGAGGGGGGGGAGAAGGGAGTGGAGGGGGCCCAGGGGGGTGCAGAGGGGGCCCAAGGGGGTGCAGAGGGGGCCCAGGGAGGTGCAGAGGGGGCCCAGGGAGGTGCAGAGGGGGCCCAGGGGTGCACCACAGCTGTAGATCTGTGGAGTCTGGGGGTGATCCTGTTGGAGATGATGTCGGGGGTCAAGCTGAAGGAGACCCTTCGCTCCCAGCAGTGGAAGGTACAGGAACACTCAGGCACTGACATCACTTCCTGTTTACTGTGTGTTGTATCCATGGCGACATGATGAGGCAGGACTATGTGACAGTACAGTGTTCTCTGCAGGATAACAGCTCTGCCATCATCGATCACCTGTTTGCCAGCAGCAGTGGAACAGCCAGCCCAGCAATCCCAGTGTACCACCTGAGAGACCTGATCAAGAGGTATACACACCTGAACACACACCTGAACACCCACCTGAACACACCTGAACACACACCTGAACACCCACCTGAACACACACCTGAACACACCTGAACACACACCTGAACACCCACCTGAACACACCTGAACACACCTGAACACACACCTGAACACACACCTGAACACCCACCTGAACACCCACCTGAACACACACCTGAACACACCTGAACACACCTGAACACACACCTGAACACACACCTGAACACACACCTGAACACCCACCTGAACACACACCTGAACACACACCTGAACACACCTGAACACACACCTGAACACCCACCTGAACACACACCTGAACACCCACCTGAACACACACCTGAACACACCTGAACACCCACCTGAACACACACCTGAACACCCACCTGAACACACACCTGAACACACACCTGAACACACACCTGAACACACACCTGAACACACACCTGAACACACACCTGAACACACACCTGAACACACACCTGAACACACCTGAACACCCACCTGAACACCCACCTGAACACACCTGAACACACCTGAACACACACCTGAACACCCACCTGAACACACACCTGAACACACACCTGAACACACCTGAACACACACCTGAACACACACCTGAACACCCACCTGAACACACACCTGAACACACACCTGAACACACACCTGAACACACACCTGAACACACCTGAACACACACCTGAACACACCTGAACACACACCTGAACACACACCTGAACACACCTGAACACCCACCTGAACACCCACCTGAACACACCTGAACACACCTGAACACCCACCTGAACACACACCTGAACACACCTGAACACCCACCTGAACAGGTGTGCTGATGCTGAAGGTGTGTGTGTCCTCCTGCAGTATGCTGCTGCACAGCCCTGAGAGCAGAACCACAGCAGAGAGTGCACTGCTCAACCCCTTCTTCAGCATCCCCTTCGGTCAGTGTGAAGGACACAGCCACACACACACACACACACAGCCACACACACACAGCCATACACACACAGCCATACACACACACACACACAGCCATACACACACATAAACATAAAAGGTCCAAATCAAGGTCCTGTGGGTGAACACCTAGTTTCTTTCTCACGTTGTAAGGAGAATATAAACTGTGTGTGTGTATGTGTAACTGTGTGTGTGTGTGTGTGTGTTCTCCAGCTCCACACATCGAGGACCTGGTCCTGTTAGCATCTCCTGTGCTGCGTCTTCTTAACCTGATAGACGACAGTCACCTGCACAACGAGGAGGAATATGAAGGCAAGAAGGCAGAAGTCTGTCTGGCTGCAGTCTGCAGTCTCTCTCTGTCTATGATCTGGCTGCAGTCTCTCTAGCTGCAGTCTGCAGTCTCTCTCTGTCTATGATCTGGCTGCAGTCTCTCTAGCTGCCGTCTGCAGTCTCTCTCTGTCTATGATCTGGCTGCAGTCTCTCTAGCTGCAGTCTGCAGTCTCTCTGTGTGTGATCTGGCTGCAGTCTCTCTAGCTGCAGTCTGCAGTCTCTTATCTATGATCTGTCTTTAATTTCTACATTTAGTCATTTATCAGATGCTCTTATCCAGAGCAACTGAACAGCTGAAATGTTAGCAGTACAGACTACAGTGTTACCATGTTGCAGTATTAGCAGTACAGACTACAGTGTTACCATGTTGCAGTATCAGCAGTACAGACTACAGTGTTACCATGTTGCAGTATCAGCAGTACAGACTACAGTGTTACCGTGTTGCAGTATCAGCAGTACAGACTACAGTGTTACCATGTTGCAGTATCAGCAGTACAGACTACAGTGTTGGCATGCTGGTGTCTGTGCAGATATCTTGGAAGACATGAAAGAGGAGTGTCAGAAGTATGGATCTGTGGTCTCCCTGCTGATCCCCAAGGAGAACCCAGGGAAAGGCCAGGTACTGTCCTACCATCACCTGACCCCATCACCTCTGACCTCTGACCCTACCTGACCCTAACTCCATCATCTCTGCCCTCAGCTGACCCTACCTAACCTTGACTACCACCTGACCTTTGACCCTACCTGACTCTGCCCCCATCATCTGTGCCCCCCATCACCTGTCCCCCCCCTCACCTGACTCAGGTGTGTTCTCTGCAGGTGTTTGTGGAGTACACCAACGCCAGCGAGTCTAAAGAGGCCCAGAGGCTGCTGACAGGAAGAACCTTCGATGGGAAGTTTGTGGTGGCAACATTCTACCCTCTGAGTGCTTATAAGAGAGGCTACCTTTATCAGACAGTCCTGTGAACACACACACACACACACACACACAGACACACACACACCTCTCTCACCTCTATCAGACGGTCCTGTGAACACACACACACACACACACACCTACCCACATACACCCACACCCACACAGACACACACACACAGACACACACACCTACCCACATATACCCACACCCACACAGACACACACACAGACACACACACACAGACACACACAGACACAGACACACCCACACAGACACACACACACACAGACACACACACACAGACACACACACACAGACAGTCCTCTCAATACTGTCCAGCTACAGCCAAGAGTTTACTCCTAAAGGTGTTCTAACAGGTGAGCACGTGTCACAGTGAGCTAGTATTACAGTGTGTAAATGTTAAGGGGTGTTAAAACTCTAACTTGGTGAGTGTAGACAGGCCTGTGCTTGTTCCAGGTAGCACTGAAGCCCGTTATGCTAAATGTGAATAGCAGATAGCTTTTATGCTAATGTCTGTAGCAGTTAGGGCTAAATGCTAATGTCTGTAGCAGCTAAGGCTAAATGCTAATGTCTGTAGCAGTTAGGGCTAAATGCTAATGTCTGTAGCAGCTACGGCTAAATGCTAATGTCTGTAGCAGTTAGGGCTAAATGCTAATGTCTGTAGCAGCTACGGCTAAATGCTAATGTCTGTAGCAGTTAGGGCTAAATGCTACTGTCTGTAGCAGCTACGGCTAAATGCTAGCTCTGTTGTTGTGTAACATGAGTGTGAATGAAGCTTGTGTTCATCTGACCCTGTGGCGGTCGGAGGTGAGGACACTGGAGCAGGAGAGCTGGAGCCTGGGGCACCGCTGCAGTCCAGACCCGGGGCTTCATCCATGTAGCTGCATCACAAAACAAGCACATAGTCCCTGGTTAAGATGATGGATGTGACATCTAGCCTAGCTTAGCCTAGTTTAGCCTAGCATACCTTTGCCTAGCTTAGCATACCTTAGCCTATTTTAGCACACCTTAGCTTAGCCTAGCCTGACTGTCATGTGATCCCAGACTCTCCTGTTATGGAGTCAGTTAAACATCTTAACTGTCACATCATGAAGCTCACTGGACGATATTTAGTCTCATTCTGAAATATCAGACACATTTTCTACAGATATTTTCCTCCCTCCATCTCTTTAAACTTGAATTCTGAGATTATCCCTTTAATAATTAAGGGGCCCCAGTGTTAATAAGGGCCCCCAGTGTGTGTAAAACAAACATACACATCATGTTCTGTGCATCTGAAACCACTTGGTCACTTTTTATTCAGAAAAAATAAAGATATTTAATTTTATATCATGAACTCTGTTTACTGTGTTTAATATAGAAGATGAACTACCACACTGTAAGACTACAGCCTGCTGTTTAATAATAACAGTCTAAATGGTGTCTAAATAAGACTTTATTTTATTATAAATTACGTTAACGAGTTCAGGGAGAAGACAATTAGATATCTAAAAGACTTCTTCAACTTCCTGCTCCACTCCACAGTCTAGCGCCATCTAGTGCACAGGTTCAGGCTGACAATTACACTTTCTGATTTACGAGCTTATCTTAAAAAATAAACGGTACCAAAGTAAAACTATTTTTTATAACTTCCGCCATCGCTAACCCTAAACTAATTTCCTCCTATCTACCTGAATTAATTATGCAACTATGAAAGTGATCACTTATAAACATGTTAAATAAACAACATTCTAAACACATTCAATCTGTCATTCTGCCTGTGAGAACATAGGTTAGCTGTTGCTTAGTGACCAGTGGAGCAGCTATCACAGTGTGTGTTTATGCGTGGGTGTGTGTGTGTTTAAGCGTGGGTGTGTGTGTGCTTTTCAACAGGTGGCACCTAAGCTTCAAAATGGTTATATTTAGGCATGTCCAGACATTTCATCGCTCTGCTTATGTCAATGTTTGCTGACATATTTTTACCTAGATGTAATCTACAGGTCACTACACTAGGCAGGGCTGTGAAAAGTTTAACATTCCTATCACATCTACCCCCATCACCTCTCCCCACACCCAGATAGAGAGGGAGGGGGGAGGGGTGGTTCAGGAGGTAAGGATGGGGGGGAGGCAGGAGGGAGAGAGGGAGGGGAGTAAGTGGGCCAGGAGCTAACATAAGAGTGAACTTGCAGTCAATCATTACCCAGAATCCTCGCTGCTCTGGGAGGAGTATAGCGTTGACCTCCTTGGTGAATCACATGACCATGAGATCAGGGTCATCAAGGTCATGACAGAAGACACTTCCTTATAATACTGGAACATGACAGACTCTGTGGTATTTCAAGTCTATACTCACATAGAACGTTTAACCTCCTAAGTTACATTTTTAAGTAGCATGTTAAAATACTACACTTCAATAAGAGGAAGGGAGATTGACTGTGTGCTAGCATTGTGTTTAAGGTCTGTGATGTCTCACACACACACACAGACACACACACAGACACACACACAGACACACGTACACACTAGGGAAGGGCTGGTTGATCATTAACCAAGCTGCTCTATTTAGTTGACTGATGGTGTCAGGATACGTTCACTGTCTCAGTGAGCTCCAGAGCACCAGACCACCATGCAGTCCAGCTCCAGATCCATGCCCAGGTAAGACCACCCCTGCCTGGGGACACATGCCAGCTCAGCCCCCTTGGATAGCTTTCCATCCTGGAGGATCTTAAATAACAGTGCTTCACAGACCTCATATCATCTGTACAAGGGTCAGCATGTGTTCTGGATAACCAGCTATGTTATAAAACCAGTAATACCAGCTATGTTTATAATCCCATTAATACCAGCTATGTTTATAATCCCATTAATACCAGCTATGTTTCTGCCTCTAGACCAGCTCAGCCTCCCCAGCCTGCTGGGGTCTCCTGGTCTTTAAGAACAGACGACACACTCCACTGTCACAGGACAGACAACAAGGTAAGCCCCTCCATCACCCTCTTTCTCTCCTCTGACTCCCCCCCTGCCATCTCCTGCCATCCACTCTCCCCTGCCCTCTTCTCCCTCTCTCCCCTGCCCCTCTCTCCCTCTCTCCCCTGCCCTCCTCTCCCTCTCTCCCCTGCCCTCCTCTCCCCCTCCCTCTTCTCCCTCTCTCCCCTGCCCCTCTCTCCCTCTCTTCCCCTGCCCCTCTCTCCCTCTCTCCCCTGCCCTCCTCTCCCTCTCTCCCCTGCCCTCCTCTCCCCCTCCCTCCTCTCCCTCTCTCCCCTGCCCTCCTCTCCCTCTCTCCCCTGCCCCTCTCTCCCCTGCCCTCCTCTCCCTCTCTCCCCTGCCCCTCTCTCCCTCTCTCCCCTGCCCTCCTCTCCCCCTCTCCCCTGCCCTCCTCTCCCCCTCTCCCCTGCCCTCCTCTCCCTCTCTCCCCTGCCCTCCTCTCCCCCTCTCCCCTGCCCTCCTCTCCCCCTCTCCCCTGCCCTCCTCTCCCCCTCTCCCCTGCCCTCCTCTCCCTCTCTTTCCTGCCCTCCTCTCCCTCTCTCCCCTGCCCCTCTCTCCTATGGGGCTGTAGATCTTGGTAGCTAACAGCTCCTGGTTGGCAGGCAGTGCTACTTTAAGACAGAAGTCTGCTCACAGTATCAATGACACGTTTTGGATGAACCAGTTCTTTTGTTTACCTTTAGTATCTGATATCCGCTGTCTAGTCATCTCTTCATCATCACCTTCCTCTTCCTTTACGCTACTTCCTCCTGACTGGTGTCTAACTCCTCCTCCCCTCCCTGTCTAACTCCTCCTCCCCTCCATGTCTAACTCCTCCCCCAGGACTCCAGAGGAACATGTCCTCCAGGGGGCCAGAGAGACTGTCCTCCAGGGGGCCAGAGAGACTGTCCTCCAGGGGGCCAGAGAGACTGTCCTCCAGGGGGCCAGAGAGACTGTCCTCCAGGGGGCCAGAGAGACTGTCCTCCAGGGGGCCAGAGAGACTGTCCTCCAGGGGGCCAGAGAGACTGTCCCTGCCCTGTTTGCCTCCAGACCAGCAACTTTCCTGTTCAGACCAACTGTGGACATCAGTTCTGTGGTGAGTATCAAGAGCCTGTCTGTCTGTCTGTCTGTCTGCCTGTCTGTCTCTTTGGCTGCCTGTCTTTCTGCCTGTCTGCCTGTATCTGCTTTAAGGCCTGGGGTCATGTGGCCATAGCAGTCAGTTGCAGGGGAGGGTTAATGTGTAACCGTGGCTGTAGTGTATCTCACCTGAGGAAGCTTGCTGATTGGTCCACAGTGCTGATGTTTGTGCTGTAATCTGTGAAGAAATGGAGCATCACTGATTGTGACTGTGACCTTAATTATAGCTCAGCTTCTCCTTTAAAGAGAGTTTAGAATCAGAATGGGGGTTTATTCTCTATGCAAGGTTAACAAACATAGAATTCACTTTGGCAGGAATGAGCAAACATAGAACATATGTGGCATACTAATAAAATAAAAATAAGGTTAGTTTAGCTACTGAAGACAACATTACACAGGTCGCTTTACTGGAGACAACATTACACATGTGACTTTACAGTAAGTACATTAAGGGAGGGAAGTGATGATAGTGAAGATGTTTGTGTGTTTTCCAGCTCCCTGTCTGATGTCGTACTGGAGACATGGATCCTGGCTGAACGCCATCAACTGTCCTCTGTGTAGACAGAAGGTAGACACACAGACACACACACACACAGACACACACACACACAGACACACACACACACACACAGACACACACACACACACACACAGACACACTCGCAAAACATAGAAACACTTACAGAAATACTGCATGATAACGACTGAGAACTTGGCCTAGTAGCTAGGTCAAAGGTCATGTGTGGCTGACAGCTGAAGGTCAGAGGTCATGATGTGTGTGTGACAGCAGGAGATCAGAGGTCACGTTATGTGTGTGTGTGTGTGTGTGCCAGGTGAGGGAGCTGAGTCACCTGTTCAGAGAGAGTCAGACGGACCGACAGGAGAACAGCGTCCTCAAGGACCTCACAGAGTACAACCAACGATACTCTGGAGCGCCACGACGAGTCAGTACCACACACACACACACACACACACAGAGAGTGACACACACACACACACACACAGAGAGAGAGAGAGAGAGAGACACACACACAGAGAGAGACACACACACAGAGAGAGACACACACACACAGACAAACACACACAGACACACACACAGACAAACACACACACATACACACAGAGAGAGACACACACACACACAAACACACACACACACACACAGACACACAGACGTCTACCTGTGACCTGGTAACCTCATGTTCTCATCTAATCACACACCTCCCAGAATGCATCTCTCCCCTTGGATTCAGGGTGACTCCTGCTTCTTTCCGTCTCCTAGGTAACCGACCACCTGTGTTTCCTCCTCCATCTCCTAGGTAACGGACCACCTGTGTGACGCCCTGCTGTTGTCAGTGTTGCTGCTGAGGGGGGTGGGCACCATGGGGTGCCTGGTGTCCCTCTTCATCCTGAGGGTGGCGCTGTGCTGTGCTGGGACCCTCCTGCCCCCTGCCCCCCCTGGAGCCCCGCCCTCTCTGCTGGGTCTCCTTGACGACCTGCTGGTGGTGTTACTGCTGCTCACCTGCCTTGTCAACATCAACCAGCAGATGGAGCCAGAGACCAGCTCAGCCCGCAGGAGGAGGTAGAGAGGCAGGAGGAGAGAGGCAGGAGGAGAGAGAGGCAGGGGAGGCAGGAGAGGCAGGAGAGGCCATGGGAGAGCGAGGCAGCGTCTCAACACACCTGGACTCTCTCTTCCCTGCTGGAAACAGCAGACTGTAAATGAATGGACTTCACACCTGTGTGACTGTATAAAGGTTATTTATTATGTAAATGCAGCGTTCTACAGAGTCTTACTGTCACTACAACACAGACCCCAGAGACAAACCAGGAGTGAGAGAGGGCAGGTGTGTGTGTGTGTGGTGTGTGTGTGTGTGTGTGTGAGAGAGGGCAGGTGTGTGTGTGGTGTGTGTGTGTGTGTGTGGTGTGTGTGTGTGTGTGTGTGTGTGTGTGTGTGTGTGAGAGAGGGCAGGTGTGTGTGTGGTGTGTGTGTGTGTGTGTGTGGTGTGTGAGGTGTGTGTGTGTGGAATGTGAGTGTGTGTGTGGTGTGTATGTGAGGTGTGTGTGTGCGAGGTGTATGAGTGTGAGGTGTGTGTGAGGTGTGTGTGAGGTGTGTGGTGTGTGTGTGTGTGTGAGCCAGGTCTCAGGTAGAAGCCCATGCTGCAGCATTCCTGAACATACGCATCCAGGGAGAGGGGGTGAGGGAGGCCCTCAGCCCCCGGGGGGCCCAGGGCCACTGCCAGCCCAGCGTGCAGCGCTCCGGGTGGGGCATCATGGCCAGGTGGCGGCCATCCCTGGAGCTCAGCCCGGCCACGCCCTCGGGGGAGCCGTTGGGGTTCAGGGGGTACTCCTCTGTGGGGAGGCCCTGGTCGTCTAGGTAACGCAGAGGAGCCAGGGAGGAGGAGAGGAGGCGGGTCTGGGAGGAGCGGGAACCAAACTGGACCCGACCTGGAGGACACCGAGGACAGGGGGAGGAGGTGAGGGAGGTGTGTGTGTGTGTGTGTAGAGGGAGGTGTGTGTGTAGAGGGAGGTGTGTGTGTGTGTGTAGAGGGGTGTGTGTGTGTAGAGGGAGGTGTGTGTGTGTGTAGAGGGAGGTGTGTGTGTAGAGGGAGGTGTGTGTGTGTGTGTGTGTAGAGGGGTGTGTGTGTGTAGAGGGAGGTGTGTGTGTGTGTGTGTGTGTGTGTAGAGGGAGGTGTGTGTGTAGAGGGAGGTGTGTGTGTAGAGGGAGGTGTGTGTGTGTGTGTGTGTGTGTGTGTAGAGGGAGGTGTGTGTGTAGAGGGAGGTGTGTGTGTGTGTAGAGGGGTGTGTGTGTGGTCCTACCCTCTCCGTGGGCGAGCCAGACCCCCAGCGCTGAGCCCTCCATCCCCCTCAGCCACACACAGGAGGACTCCTGGACCCCCACACTCACAAACCTGGACTCAAACCTGCCAGAGAGGTTAGGAGCTAGAACCACCTCAGGAACTGAGAGAGAGAGACACAGAGAGAGAGAGAGAGAGAGAGAGAGAGAGAGAGAGAGAGAGAGAGAGAGAGACAGAGAGAGAGAGAGAGAGAGAGACAGAGAGACAGAGAGAGAGAGACAGAGAGAGAGAGAGAGAGAGAGGGAGAGAGGGGGAGAGAGAGAGAGACACAGAGAGAGAGAGAGAGACAGAGACAGAGAGAGAGACATAGAGAGAGAGATAGAGAAAGAGAGAGACAGAGAGAGAGACAGAGAGAGAGAGGGAGAGAGAGGGGGAGAGAGAGGGAGAGAGAGAGAGATAGACAGAGAGAGAGAGAGAGAGAGAGAGAGAGAGAGAGAGAGAGAGGGAGAGAGAG